>OLMO02000009.1:17077219-17100969 GCA_900291935.2 Cassiopea xamachana | reverse complement strand
GTAACCTATCAGGTAGCTTGTTTTGTATCTCTCAATTCACATTTCCAATCTTTTTTTGTTCCTCAAGCAAAGAATCGCATGAAATTTTCAGCCTATGTAGACTCCATGTCAGCAAAGAGAGCAGTTGTAAAATGTAAAATGTGCAGACATTTGTATCGACCCTTAAGGGTTGTAAAATGTAATTTTGATGATGATGATGATTAAACCATAGAAAGAGAACATGCTTGTACCGCCAAGGGTCCCACTGGAGTAATGAATGCCGCACAGTGATATCTCTAGCTGCAAGGAAGGACATACTAAAAGGAAAGTGTTATATCTGTTTAAAATCAGGCCATTTAATGAAGAACTGCACAAATGAAAAGCAGTGCTATCATTGCAAGGAGAAGCACCATCACCATCGAAGTTTATGTCCGAGGTTATTCGAGTCCACAGCTAATAGGGATAGTGCACTGAATAACAATGAGCAGAAAGAACGAAACATCACAAGAATCATCTATGCTATCAACTGGTGAGCAAGTTGTCATGCAAACAGCGCTTGTGAAATTGCCGTGAATTTGCTACACGATGTCTGAAAAAAGCTCTTTTTCTGGTGAATCAAACGGCAATCAGCTCCCTAATTTTCTTAAAAACTCTCGCAAGGGCACTGATTCTGTTCATGAGGATACTGATCAAAGCATTATCTCTGTGGTTGAAGGTGAGGGGCATCTTTCAGACAAAACTGGGCTAAGTAACTTCAGCACTTTCTGAATTTCTGAAAATAAAGGACTTTCTGAAAATAAGATCAAAGAAGCACTTATCCAGCAGTCAGGCTGCTTTTCGAAACGCCACAATGCTCCTAAAACATACAAGAGCAAAAAAATAGGATACAGGCTTTGGAAGGAAAGATTTCGTCATGTAGTGATCAGCTATGAACAATATGGACAATACCC
Organism: Cassiopea xamachana; assembly: GCA_900291935.2. Taxonomy (NCBI): domain Eukaryota; kingdom Metazoa; phylum Cnidaria; class Scyphozoa; order Rhizostomeae; family Cassiopeidae; genus Cassiopea; species Cassiopea xamachana. The sequence continues at coordinate 17,100,040 of OLMO02000009.1, read as the reverse complement.
CCGGGTTTTGTTATACCTTGTTTGTTTTGTTACGTGATGTTTTCAGTTTTGTATTCTCTGTGATTCGAAAACGGTCGTTTCTTTTATTCTCTCACTCTCCACACGAACGACACAAGATCACAACAGTTCGAAGCATTTTTGTAAATCCCAATGTCCAGGGATCCAGGCATATGTTCTCGGTCAAATGCAGAGTACACACCTCGATGAAAATGTTTCGTATAATGTACATGGGCATCTCGATCAAAGAAGTGGAGACCTCATTTAATCTAAGTGTAGCTGCAAAGCTGGTAAAGGAGGTTGCTGCAAGCAAGTGGCAGCTCTTTTGTTTTCCCTGGTCGACTGTTCAAACCTGGGTTATACTGTAGTACCAGTGCAATGACTTGCACACAAGTTTCTCAGAAGTGGCATGTGCCTACATCCACTACTATGACTTTATCAAAAGCTATAAAGTTTGATGATGTTGTATTTTGAAATGATGAGCCACATAAATGTAAGAAAAGGCCATTTCTAAATGAAGTACGCAGAAATTATTGTGCTGTGCTACCATTTGCTCAAAAGATGACCAGTGACACTCTTGAACAATTGACAAAGGACTTGTGTAATGCTGGTAGGGCTCTAAATTTCTGTAAAGGTGTACAGTCCAACAAGTGTCAGCCAACTCAATTTTTTAAAACATTCTCAACCACTAGACAGTATGAGGCATCACAAAGAACTTGTTCAAATGCATTTACATCAGGCTTGGTATGCCGTATTTTTGACAACATTGTAAGTGAAAATGTTTTATTAGGAGGCAACATATTGCTTGACAACCATACAGAACATGACATTCAATTTTTGGTTGGTCTATCAAAGGAACAGGCCATACAAATTTGCTTGGCAACACAGAAGCAGAGCAGGGAGAAGTTATTGCTTGGCATGAAGAAAAGCAAAAAGAATAACTGCATCACACTTTGGGAAGATAATAAATAGATGTAAAAGTATTGAGCCCAAAATTATCAAAAATCAAATATTGAAATCAAAGAAAGTGCTGTCTGAAAATATGCCTGCACCATTAAAATGGGGGGTTGAAAATGAAGCCAATGCAATTAAGAAATATACTGCAAGACTTTAGTATTGGAAACTTTGCAGTGAACAGTGTGGGTTAGTAAAAAACCCTGCTATTCCTTGGCTTGGATGCAGTCCTGATGGAATTTTAGCAAAAGAAAATGATCCAGTTGGTTGCATTGAGGTAAAGTGTCCCCATTCAAAAAGGGGGATAACAATAGAAAATGCTGTGAAAGACAAGTCCTTTTTGCAACAATTTGGTAAGGGAATTGAGCTGAAAAGACGGCATGCATACTATTTTCAATGTCAAGGGTTGGCAAACATACTGAACCTTCCTTGGATTGGTGTCATAGTATATACTGAAGAAGACCTGCATGTTGAAAGAATATATAGAGATCTAGACCTTTGGACAACAGTTATGCTACCAGAGCTAACATCATTCTATTGTAGCTATATTCCTCAAGGGATTTGTGAAAAACAAATCAATGGTTCATAAGCTGTTACAATTGGGTGCCTAATAGAAGAGGGTTGGACTAAATGGGGGGAGGTTTGGAAAAATCCCAAAATCCTAATAAACAGTGGGCAGTAGAATAAAGAGGGGGTTGGAAAATGACTAAAAATTTTATAGAAGGGGGTGTAAACAAGCAATTCAAAACATGATAACAATATCAAATAATATCTGTGATCAGAATGATTTTCTAAATAATAGATTTCAATTGCATGATAACTTTTCTCTTAAAATTGTTTTAGATAGGAGCTTGCCTAAAAATTAATAGGTGGAGGGCTAGAATAAGAATGTCATGGGTGGAAAATTTTTGGAAAAATTAATTAGAGGGAGGAACATATATTAGGCACCCAAAAGTAATGCAAGATTACTTGTCTATTATTAATGGAGGCAAAAACATTGTAAGATAGCAAAAAATTACCCAGATTTTATTCAATTCAGTAGCCATTGTTATTGGGAACACGAAATTCAAAATTCTAAAAGCCTTCATTCTGGATATGGCACACTCAACATGTATGCTTGCAGATGCTATTTGTCTTGTCTCTTGCTCTTCATCTATAGTCAGGTGGTCCTTGCTTCATAGCAAAGGTGGTATATTTATCGTTACTCCATTTGGAAGAAGAGAATGGTTAATCTCAAAACCTCTGTCAGCCATTATGGAGTCTCTAGATTCAAGCGATGTCAAGATACCACATTCTACTGTTGCCTGTTTATGACTTGTTCTACCAGCATATAGATTAGAAACAAAGGACATAATTCCTGAATGTGAAATTCAAACTAATCCTTTGGCAGTATTATAATGTTTGTAATACGAAAATGTTGCACTTTTTGATTTAACAGAGCTTGCCTTTTCAATGAATAGCTCTGTACAGTCAATAATTACCCATGTTGTAGGATAACTGTCTTTGAAGCATCCTGGCATGGCTTCATTGATCCAAGCTCTTGTTCTCCAAATAGGAATTGCACGGAAAAAAATTATAAAGGAAATCAATCCATGTAATTAAAACCCTTGAAATATGCATGGCTGAGATTGATGCGCTGTATGCAAGACCTTCTTCCAACAGACGTAGCCTTAGTCCCATGTGTTAGCCTGAAATCTTTCCTATCCACCAAATGGAGCCATCTTTTTATCAACAGCACTTTATCCTCCGACTTTCCATCAGGAAAAGAGTAGAATGATAGACTGGGATCCCGCTTGCTGTTGCTGAAACACTCAGGAACACAGCATGTATATCCACCAGGCCCTCCTTTCCTTTTTATCAGGTCACTAGGCCCTTCGCTCAATGCATCATCTTCGCTATGTAAATCTGCTGCGAAATGTAAGCCTTCCTTATCATGAACAGAATCAGTGCCCGTGCAAGAGTTTTTAACAAACTAGGGAGTTGATTGCTGTTTGATTCACAAGAGTAAGAGCATTTTTCAGACTTCGTGTAGCAAATTCGCGGCAATTTAACGTTAGAAAGCAACAACAACGCAAAATCCGTGGCCACAGCTACCGAAATGCATTGCGCGCGTGACGTAATTAGGTTAAAGGTCTATTCAGTGTTGCATGAGCACCGTGCTGGGGCGGATTTTTGGAACGCCTTATTGGCCTTATCAAGTCATGTTTGATAAAAATATAAGGCCGTGCAAAGATATCCTTTAAAGAATTCGAGGAGTCTCTATTGGATGTAGAAGCTACACTAACCTACTTAGAGCAGTGTTTTTCAACCTTTTTCAAGCAACGGAACATTTTTTGCATAGGAGAAGTCTTGCGGCACACCATCAGCCAAAGATGTTACAGAATGACACGGGCCAATCAACTACCTGTTGGCACATGGCAGAATATTACATTTAGGCGAGTAGAGAGCTGAACTATAATGGGGCGGGGGCACAGATGTAGATGCACAATAAAGAGTTTTTTAAAAGTGCATTATATCGCAAATTTGCACATATGGATGAAACAGAATGAATAGGCAGTCATTTTTAATAGGTATTGTGTGGGAATATGGAGGCCCGGGGGCTTGCCCTTAGGACTTTCTTTTGAGGTAACGTCCTATAACACGTCTTAAAATACTTTCTTGTAGAATCTACTGTATAATAGAATATAATGTATAATAGAATATAATGTATGATATAATATAATGTATTTCATTATTGATTTTCATGCTAAGAAAGAGAACCCGGTCTCATTCCTCAAACTGGTGTAATCAGCCATTATCTGCATTGTGATACCTCCAGAATTGGTAGAGGTCAATACAGAAATAATTAAAATTATAGTTTTTAGCAATTCTTTATACAACATAGATGGCTTATTAGGGGGGGGGGATGTCACCCTCTCCGTCTCAATGTAAATGGGCGTGATTACTCAACATTGACATATTTGCAGAAAATGATTAATGAATATTAATTTTGAAAAGTAGTTTTGGATAATTTCTCACGGCACACTTGACTACCTCTCACGGCACACTAGTGTGCTGCGGCACAGTGGTTGCAAATCACTGATTCGAGGAAGAATTTGGACCTGAAGCACTAACCCCAAATCACTTGATCCATGGACGTCGTATACCAATAATAGCATGGGAGCAGCTTGAGCGAAAGTGAAGTTGATTCCACTCGTAAATGGAAGCACATGCAAAATCAGTTACAGCATTTTTGGAAACGATGGAATCGTGAGCATATTTCAAGTCTTCGTGAACATCAGCTGCTGAAGTCCGGACCTATTGTTTATTCAACAAGATATATCAAGAAGCAGGTGGAAGTTGAGACGCGTTGATCGCTGAATTGAATGAAAGGACGGCGTAATTAGAGGGGCAGCGTTGAAAGTAGTATCAAATGATTGAATATATACAGTTGAACGCCCTCTACAAAAACTTTGCTTGTTAGAACTTTTTGCTGAAGAGTCTAACGCAGAAGACAACGTTGATGAGAATGAACCTTTACGCCGAAGTACTCGAGGTACAGCAGCTTTGGCAAACGTGAAAATCAAGAACGCTGGGAAATTTTAATGTTTCGTAGGACAACTTTTGGATTTTCCCTGTTAGTAAAGCTGAAGGTTTTGAATTGTAAAGGAAAATCTTAATTTTCTAATCGGAAATTCAGATAAGTTATAGACGGAAATGCTTGCTGTACCTTATGCAACACAAAGGAAGTCTAGGGGCAGAGCCCCAGGAACGAGGAATCTTTGAAGGTGGCAAAGAACACATTCCAATATTTCACATTTACTACTCACCATTACTTCGAACCACATTCCACTCTGGTTAAGAGATTTCTTCAATTCTAATGCAATGCTTTTGGAAGAGGGGTGATTTTCTAGGACAAAACCTTTTTACTGTGAGGGGGGTGCTGAAAACCAGAGGGCATTTGCTACCAAAGTTTCTATGATAGAAAAGGCCCTGTGTGAAAATGACTAAAATCATCTTCATAGAAAGCCAACTAGAAAATATTGGATCTCATCCATGCCTCCCCCTCCCCCACAGTTCCTACGTCCATGAGTGTAAGTTAAAATATCATTTGACAGGAACTATCAAAAAAGAAAAACCACAGACAATATAATTGAATAGTATTGTGAGAGTATATCTAATAAATATATTCTTGCCCCAAGAACAATAACCATCTTCAGCAATGTTTTTATCCCTTACTCCATCATAAAGATCAATACAAGTAACGAAATTAATAATAGAAAAGTGTATGATAACAAAGCAGTTTGTGCCATATGGGTAAACAACAAAGACTCATAGTTCAAGAGTAAGTTACAATAACCCAATCCAATAATTATTCATAATTTGTGCAGGTCAAAGCTAAATGCCCGTCTCTAGGAATTATTTCTGAAATGCTGTAAATCATTGCTGCCACAGACAGTTAACTTGTTAATAAACTTGTTCAAAAAGAATTTATTCTGATCCTCTTGACTAAAACCATTAACATCAGATGCAATTCCTTTAAACTTGTGCGTGGTTTTGCTTACACTGGCTTTCTCATCTGCAGCTGGGGACAACTCTGTTAGTTCTACTTGGAAGTCATCATCTTCACAAATTCTATATAAACAAGAGAAAAACTTAAAACAAGATATAAACCAGCAATCCATTACACACACAAGTACAAATTGCAGATGAAGGTGGGCAAAATAAAGTGGATTTTTGTCAGAGTAAAGCTGCTGAAAACAATTATACCTTCATAATTTACTTGTCCATCACCATCAATATCTGCTTCTCTAATCATCTCATCAACTTCTTCATCTGTGAGCTTCTCACCAAGGTTGGTCATGACATGCCTTAATTCTGCAGCACTGATAAAACCATTACCATCCTTATCAAAAACTCTAAATGCTTCTCTGATTTCTTCTTCTGTGTCAGAATCCTTCATTTTTCTAGCCATCATTGTCAAAAATTCTGGGAAGTCAATGGTCCCATTTCCTACAGAAAAACAAAGCATATATTTATGTACCTGCGATGTTGTTTGTATGCAAAAAGAAGTAATTCAAGAAAAAACAACATATGGGCCACAGCAAATATGATGCTAGTCACAAAAACTATGATTAAATCTCACCTACTTCATTAATATTTTATAAAGGGGGCTGGTGCAGCCACACCCTCATTTTGAGTCAACAATGACTTTGTTGGGATTAAACCTCTAAAGAAAAAGGGTGCATGTGGGGGGGGGTCAAAATTCAGGCATCAGCAAAAGCTCTACCATATTTATACACCTGGAAAATAAACAATAAAAAGAAATTAATTGATAATTATTGTATCTCACCATCAGCATCAACTTCATTGATCATGTCTTGTAATTCAGCCTCTGTGGGGTTTTGACCAAGACTCCTCATTACAGTACCCAGCTCTTTTGTTGTAATGGTGCCATCTCCATCCTTGTCGAATAGTGAGAAAGCCTCTTTAAATTCTACAATAAAATAGGGAGCCACTATTATCAAAACGTCAAAGCAATCTTGAGTTCTATAATATACACAATAGTTCCACTAGGGCCAATTATTTGACAAAGGCCAGCGATGTTACATGAAGCCTCCTAGATTATACTCTGCACAGATCAAACTTGTGTGCTTTGCTGTAGCTATGGAATACAATCCTTTTTAGCAAAAGTTTATATTTTGTATCGATAATGCAAAAATACATCTGAAAGCAGTATTATAATTAGGATACAAAAACATTCTTGTCTTGATGAAGCTTGAGTCTGGCATTATTCTTAATACTCTCACAAAGCTTTTTCTTATAAAAAAAATGTGCCACGATTTCAATGTTTATAGTTCATGTACGTGCGGTGTGGTGCACGTTTTTGCGGGAAAGGAGAAGAGCTGGGGTGGACCGGACCGGACCCTTAACATCCGTCAAAATCTCGTAAGTCACTTGAATTACAGTACCAAGAATGCATACCTGCAATTTGTTCCTCTGTTAGCTGGTCTGCCTAAAATTGAATATATAAGACAGATGTCAAATAAGACTACATACAACTTCAAACTATAATAATAGAGACCTAGCAGGTAAGCAATCCTGTCTGATAATATATCATTGTCAACTCAAATAAAGCTTTATGACAATCACTTGCAATAACACAGTCAAAGCCAGGTGCTACCTTCGACAGTCGCCAGGCAGATCAGACCGCGATCGCCAAGCCTAATACTTGTTACATTACTCTCGAATATTAACTGTAAGTAGAGATTATATTTGGCTGCCAACATGAAAGGGCTGCTCTTCTAAAAATAGTTCTTGGTCATTTGTACTTGTAAGAATGCGTGTCTCTGTATTTCAAATAATCAATGTAGTCATCTAATATAACACTGTTCTCACTTTAACATCAGCGTTCAACAATCACAAACTAGTTTGCTTAGCAGAGCCTCTACATGAAATAGACCAGAGACGAATAGCATGACAAGGCCTAATGTTGGCTAAAATGCTAATCTTTCTCTTCACATCCACACCAGCCGTTGGATGCTGAATATGAATTACAGACATCAGAAATGTCTTAGATAGTAGCCTACGACATCTTCCATCATTATTTCAAGGGCCAATGGGCAAATAGATCTATTTAAGTTTTGGAGTCTCTCAACACTAGGCTCTTTCGATGTACCAATCAAGCCAGGAGAAAATGGGAGAAGCAAAATTCGTTTAAAATAGATACTGTGTTATTTCTACATCACTGTACAGAGGAACTGCTTACCATTTTGATGCTTGCTGAAATGCTTCCCTACGGACTTCCCAACGTCTAACAATCTCACCGCCAAGTGAATTCGAAAGGATTAAGCTTACTAAGTTATTCTGAGGAAAAGGTGAATTCTGCGTTTTAATTGGTTGTAGTTAACAATCACAGAACAATAAGATTTTCCATATAAGGCATTTTCTAACTTGAAGTGCGCATCCAAGCAACAAAACCAGCTTCATTTTAGTTTGCCTCGCCTAGTTGCCTTGCCACTATTGATTCTTTTTCAAACATTTTCAGCCAATCATAGCAGGCTCTGAATCTCGTGTAGCCTGACGAGAAACCTCCCAAGCAGATGTTCTTTGCATTTACATACTATTAATTGGTTTTCTTGTCCTGCACCGTTTACAAGCGTACAGGCCAGGTCACGCAATTTTAACAAAACACCCTACTTGCCAGATTTCTATGGAGTACACGCTTTTTTATAAGTAAACCGTTTATAAGAAAATGAGGCTCAAATGGCCAAAATCTTAAGAAAATCACGGGGGCTCAATGTCCAAAATTGCATCTTCCTATTAGCCAAAAATCGACAATTCATCATTATTGCATTCAAAATATTAACATCGGAATGCAATTCGAGTATACAAGATTAACAACAAAGGTATAACCCAATTTTCCAGTTTATTACAGTTCAGGAACGGGTCTTTGCCTAGCAGGGGAGGGGTGGAAGACTTTACATATAACTGATGGAAATTTTGCCCACCTCTCAGATTTACGATAAAATTTTAGTTCCCCTTCCCCAAACTTCAGATATATTTTCAACCCCCCCCTCACAAACGATAATCTCTATGATATATACCTATATACCATAAACCTTCGAATAACCCCGTTCCCCACTCCGAGGATCATTTTTCTAAATAAGCATCCCCCTCCAATAAGCCCCCATGGGGTCTTGCTCGAGGGAAGCATAGTTGTAAAACAAAAAAGTATTTACTTCCCTTTCCTGGAGAGAGAAAAGCAGGGAGAAACGCGATTTATGTGATGATAATGACAAACATCGTTATTGACTATTAAATTTCGTTTGCGAAATAGCCGTTTTGTGATTTTTTAGCTAAGTTGATTGACAAAATCATGTCATCCTTTCTATCAACCTTTGAGGAAAATGCTAAACTTTGAAATAACCCCCTCCTCCAAATAAGACCTCCCCTCGAATAATTTTGTGTAGATATCACTAATCTCAAAGATTCTTTTTTGAGATCAGTGGTAGATATTTATGTTTGAATCGTTGTCAAAGAGAAGTGGTGATGGCCTAAATATTGTTTCACGCAAAAGTGTGCTGAATTTTACGAGATGTATATGCGTAAGCGTAGGGGGTTGCAAAGGGTTACAGCCCCCCCCTTAGTTGGGTAGAAATTTGGGGAATTTTTCTGAAAGAACAATAGAAAATTAGCTACAATAATAGAAAATGTTACAGCCCCCTACATTTAAAGTCCTCATACGTCTATGAGTATGTGACATTGTATGAAGATGGCTATTGCTGCATAACGTAGGGCATTTGAGTGCAGTAGAACAATTGAGACAGTGCTTTGATGTAATCGACTTTCAGGCTCTTTGTTTGAAATAGATTATAAAGCGGATGAACTGATTCGCAATTGAAGATAATAAACCTTTTTCACTGAAAAAGGCTGAAACTTTCAGCTTTCTATAACATATATTCAATCAAAAAGCAATCTCTCTGTAATTTATAGCACCAATATACTATAAGATATATAAATATAGATAGAAATTACATATAGTCATAGCTATATTTTAGTGCCTGCATATATCAAAGATCTAAGACTTCAGTTCAGGTCATATAACTTAATTTCCAATATACAATCTACACGGTTCTACATTCCCTCCTTTCTTATATTGAACCGTGTAGCCTAGCGTAGGTTTGTGATCATTTTTTCACTATCATTTCTCGCACATTTTATCAACAATTTTGCTCTGGAATTCAACCACACCCCTCAGGGGGTCACATGGTCCTTCACAGCAACATGTGTTGTCATCAATTCATGCATGCAAGTGGGGGTACTTCCTGTCTTTCCAAGGCTAATTTGCAGATATGCACGCGCAGCGGGAATTATATAACAGCTATTTACAGTTCTAAGTTTACAAACAACTAACTAAAATTACGCAAAAAATATTTTTACATAAATTAATACAATGATTCAGAAAATTAAGACAACATTGAAGAAAATGAACACAATATTACAAAAAATTAATACGACATGCAAACAAAGGGAGAGATTAAATAAATTTTATTCAGGGATTTGCTTAAAGGAGGAGCTCTCTCAATAGGTAAACTAATCGGGGAGAGAGCACCCACCGCCATCCTAAGATGACGTGATGATTATAGTTGAATGTAAATGATTTTGCATTTTTTACTCCAGCAGGGTAATCGAAATTATGGGATCATCAGAAAACGTAGATTCGTCGGTTGAATTTTTCAATAAGAAGACCTTCATTCATATTTTGCAAGATATACTTGATCGAAAAGTTGGTAGTTCCACAGGTAATGTATTCCAAAGTTTAGGACCAAGATATCTAATTGACGTATGCCATATTGGATACTGTTTTCTTGGACATATTTATATATATATATATATATATATATATATATATATATATATATATATATATATATATATATATATATATATATATATATATATATATATATATATATATATATATATATATATATATATATATATATATATATATATATATATATATATATATATATATATATATAGTACCTTGAATGGCCTGTCTTGTGGAATTCTAATGAACAGAAGAACTGAGTAAGAAAAAATCACGAATGCAGCTAGGTGAAATTCTGTTAACAAAATCAAAAACAAAAGACAAGAGTTTGAGTTCAAAAATCTCAGAAACTTTCTGACAAGCAAGATTGGAATGAGATAGCTTTGACTGCTTTTTCTCGTAATTTAAAAATCTGCTGTATATGTAAGAAATATGTGTGTCCGCAAACAATGATACCATATTTTAAGAAGGACAAAAACAAAGAATTGTACAAGCAAAGCAATATAGCTAGTGGAAGTGAATTCCTAATTTTGAAAAACACCATTAGTCCTATCTTATTTTTTAGAGAGTTAATTGAGACGATATTTCAAGGATAGATGCTCATCCAGGAGGAGCACTAAGAGCTAAAAAAATTTAACTCTTTTGATGTTTTTTATTCGACATTACCTCCGTTTCCCCAGTTCCTTGTGGCTTGGAGGGTGCCTCTGAGAGGCGTTAGTTCTGGCACGAGCATCTGAGACCGGATGCCCTTCCTGGAGTCACCAATGGCCCGTGTTGGGCCACGAACCCAGGACCACGCTGGTCTGAGTCAGGTGCATTACCGCTAGGACACGGCTGCTCTTCATTTGATATGTTTCTTCCCTATTTTGATAGCTAAGTCAGAAGTAACATTGACGGATGAAGAATGAAAGATGATGTAGTTTGTCTTATCAATATTTAAAGATAATTTATTAGCATCAAGCCATTTCTTTATTGATCTCAGCTCTCTGTTAACAATTCTAATCAAATTAGATAAACCTTTGAATATCTTTGAATTCAAAGTATTTATTAGTAGCATCAGCAAAGAGATATAAGATTAGTTTCTTAGAAGCATATGGTAGATCATATATATATATATATATATATATATATATATATATATATATATATATATATATATATATATATATATATATATATATATATATATATATATATATATATATATATATATATATATATATATATATATAAAGATGTACGGGAAGAAAGACGATCCGGAATGAGTATCTTATAGTTTTTTCTGAATTCTCGACTAGTTTCGGCTTATTGCCATCATCAGGAGAATATATATATATATATATATATATATATATGTATATATATATATGTATATATATATATACATATATGTATATATATATACATATATATAAAGTAATAGGAAATAACGTCAAATTAAGCTACCATTTCATCCCTACAAGCCTGTTTTGTGGCTGCCCACTCATTAGGGGATAATATAGGAATATTTGTAACCACCGTTTAAATATAAGAAAAATTTACATAATGAAAGCAAGTTCTAATACGGATGAAATGGTAGTTTAATTTGCCGTTTTCTTCTATTACTTTGTACAGCTCTACCACCCAGTTATTGAGCACTGTATCGCGGAATTCATCGCTACACTGGGCCCAGTACAGAACCTTGTGGTACACCACATATAACTGGATGTAGGTTGGAATTACCCCATTAACATATACACTTTGCTTTCTATCAGGTAGATATGACTTAAACCACACAAGAGTACATCCACGAACCCAATAATGTTCTAACTTTGAAAACAACTTTCTATGATCAACTGTATCAAAAGCTTTCTGTAAGTCAATGAAAATACCACATCCAAATTCCTTATTGTCAAGTGTATTTCTTACAGCTCCTGTCAGACCACAAGAGCATGGTTGATAGAGTAGTTTTCTTGAAATCCAAATTGTAAAGAGTATAAAACTTTATGTATTTCAAAGAATCTATATATTCGACTGTAAATTAGCTTCTCAAATGTCTTACTGAGAGCAGATAAGAGAGAAATTGGTCTACAGTTGGATGGTAGTTCAGAGTTTCCTTTTTTTGAAAATAGAAATTGCTTTGGCAACATTAAGTTTATACCAACTGTTGGCAGAAGACTGCAGTGTTATAATATAGTTTTGAAGTAAATAATTCAGTCAGCAGATGGCTTGTATATCTAATGCAGCTGCATGATGGCATTGTTAGTCAACTTGAATGAGGGTGGCCTATCAGAGCATGAAAAAGCAAGCTTTCTTGATCCAACATCAGTGTATAGGCAGAACATTGCCATATGCTCTGACAGAAGTGATGCGCGTAAAATGCTTCAGATGTGCGTAAGTATGCAAATAAAATCAAGGGACTAAATTTGTTCAATGTAGAGCTTCCAAAAAAGAAAAAATGAACTGACTGACTTCCACAAAAAGGAAGTCAACGAGTTGGCCTTTATTGATTCTGCTTTAAGGAGAGTAATTCATGATGGCAGTAAAATAGAAACAAAGATTCAAATTTTCATTAACTGTGGCACAATTGTCAGAAGACAGTAAAATTAAAAAAGAAGGGATTACAACAGAAACAAAGCAAATGTGGTAAGCTAAAACAAGACTTAGTGAGGGAAGAAAAAAGCTTGTCAAACCAATCTTAGATGGTGGAGAAAGCCAATCATTGTCCATTGGGAATTTGGAAAGATTTGGAATGGCAAAGATGAAGCCACAAATTCAGATAGAAGCCATTGATATCCATAGAAGAAGATGTGTCGTTCAGAAGATGCAGAATTGTGGACTGATAATGTTAGTAACAATCATAGAGATAAAAATAAACACTAGAGTGCGAGCTTCCTATTAGTGCCAGTGAATAAGAATGAGGCCACTAGGGGCAAGGCTACCATTTTGAATGCATGGCAATCAACATGAGATGAACGTACACAATGCATATTATGTCAGAAGAAACTGGATGATATACTGATAGAAGCAAGGATTTGCACAGGTTTTTTGGAGATTTAGTTCATGTGACTGTAGAACCAAGGTCTTTATGCGTTGTATTGAAATTTACAGAAGTGAGATGCATTGTTCACTCCTATTGTTGTTTGCACAGGTAGCAGTTAGGCCATTTCTTGCTAAAAAGTTTTTAACTAAACTTATTTTAGAAATTATTCAATCTAGGACTGAAGCTAGGAAAATCAGATATGTTTTTACAGTGCATAAATGGTATTCAAATCCTACCGATAGAACATTCTCTGTTTTTGAATAAATGCTAGTTAGTATCTCCGTTTCCATAACTTCATGAAACTTCGAAAATACTTTATTAATGCATTACTTGTCACGTAGTGAATGCAATACTGCCCTCATTTTATGTTTTCCCACATATTTTCAATCTTTCAGAAACAACCTCACAAAATATTATTGCATTTTGTTCCTGATATGATACTTCAACTTATTCTGAATTCTTTTTTCTGATTAGGGGCATTGAGAAAGCTGTTTGTACATAATTATGCTCATGTACTGCACAATCACATGACTGCACTTCAAAGCATTCTGATTAGTCATGGATTTGATGGCATTATACACAATAAAACATTTGATTCAGTACATGCTATCTTCTGATCCAGAAAGAAAGCATTCCTTTATGACATTGAAAGCATGTGTATCAAGACAGAGCTCAATGGCCTATATATACTAGTCAAAATGTTTGTAACCATTAAAATAGAGTTTAGTGTCATTTCAAAGCTCAAACTAAAAGATTATATCTGTTTATACAACAGCAACTTCTAATCAGTATCTTATTAACTCTGAACTGAAGTAGTTACCTAGTTATTGTTGAAAATGTATTCTCAATAACCTCAAGGTTTTTTTTGCATGATTTGATGATAGTAACCTCCTAAGCATGCATAATGTAATCCATGGATGTAGGAATCAGGGGTCACGTGCCTCCATTTTTCACAAATTGTATATGAAATACCTCTGTTCAGTTTACATAGTTGCTCTGTTGTGCTTGTTAAAGGAGCTCCAGAATGCTTAAATTTCCACATTTTTTGAAGGCTTCTGCATCCCTAGTGTGAAGTTAGGACATTCAACATGCAAAGTTTATCATGTTTACTGTTTTAGGAGCTAATATTTTTTACTGCCTACTCTATCACTTTTTGTTGTAATCATTTAGTATGGTGTGCAATGATCTTATATGATAATTCTATTAATTCTGCATCTTGCACAGTTTCTGTGTGTATAACTTGAAGATAATATGCCCAGATACCTATTGTATTCCAAGGCAGCTACCGAAATGGCATGCACCATAGATTTAATCCTTGAATAGGATGCCTACTGGATGCCAGCATCTTGCCTTAAAAATGTTCATTTGATCAATCAATAAGTTACACTTCAAGGAGGTGAAATGGAGAGGAAAGCTTTTTCTTTAAGTGGCACTCAGACAACTTACGGTGTACACGGTGAAACTTGACAAGTTTTCCGTTTTGCAAATGAATAGTTGCTGCAGCTATGCTTTTCAATACTGTACTTATTCTGGCATCCATACGTAGATAAATGAATAACCAGCAAGGAAAAACCAGGAAAATGCGATGAGAACTGTCGTTATGGGCTTGTTTAGTAGTGTTATGTATCGGACTAACAACAACAACACGGATTTTTTGCCATGCATTCAAGATGGCGGTCATCACCCTTGGTCACAGAATAGAGTTAGGCAGAAGGGTCACTCGTTGTCGGTTCCTTTGATGTTTTACTGACACGGATTTTCAGCCATAGACCTATGGGGATACGGCTGCACTTCTTAGTCTCGATATGAGAGTGAGCTTTTTAGAAGGCGTATCACGATTCTGTGGCACGATGCTAAGATGTTGAACTTAAGAACGTTGCTGTGTTAGAAGCACAGAGGAATACAATAGTACAAAGACTGAAGCCTCTTCTGTTTTAGCTCATTGAAACAGAAGGTATGTCTTCGCACTTTGTGTTTGTTACCGGTTTCACCCAATATCAGAGCTCATCAGTGCAGCTAGGCAAATTGATTAGGCCTACCAGCTGCAGATCGGCTTTGATTTTTCGTTTCCATTTCGAAGAAATTAGTCTTTGCTATTCACCGTAACCCTGGCATGGGAGGCTTAAGTGGTAGTTTATGCTTGCCCATTGCACATCTGTTAGATTCATTGACCTAACCTGCTACCCAAAAATAACACAGAGAATTCACCCACCCAAGATTGACTATTGAATGTGTTCAAGGCTAGGTAAACATTACTTAGTACAATTGCCACAAATCAATACCATTTGCGTGAACGATATAATCCTCTGTGACTACTCACATTGTTCTAGTTTATAAGCTGGTCGTTTATTTCCAATTGCAGGTGGAGGGTTTGGAACATCAAAATATGTTGGCTTAACATGATGTGCCTGTTTTCTGCGAATGTTAGTGAATTTCGGTAGTACGTCTGCCTCAAAATGCATGGAACAAATGCAGCAGATATACTGGGGACTTCACAAGAAGATCCTTTCGACGAAAGTTCTGTACCCATTCTCTACAACTGTAATGCAAGCAATGCCAAACAAATATTGTACTTTCTTATTGTTTTTAAAGCAATCGTTTTCAATAACTCATTTACATATCGGTTATGTAAATGAGTTATTGAAAATAATTGCTATCAACATAAGCTTGCACTTCCCTTTTTCATCTAACGGGAAATGGTAGATAGATCCGGATTTTCCGCTGAGTTGCCTGAGCAATTCACAGCCGAACAATAGTAACCTTTGGATCTATTATTCTTCCTTGATGCTTCTGCTACACTTTTCCTTGACATTTCACGGATTCAATGTTCAGAATCGAAGATAAACCTGAAAAACGATACAAATTCGCCTCTGTTTACGGCAGCGCTTCCCCATTCGTTTTCACTACCGCACCCCCTGAGACTGACGAGGGCAATCTCGCACCCCCTTGATTTGAATGAAAGAAAAAAGGCTTCAAAACATAATGAAAAGTGGACATTCAGTCGCCTGATGTTTTCTGAATATATATGCATGTAATTTATTGAAAGGGCATTTAAAGAACAACCTGTCACACTGCAGAAACATAAATACAATGGATTTGCTGGCCGGTAGTGACCAGTTATGAAAAAATATCTTAACTGATATTCTTTGCAACGAAAAAATATTTTTACTTCGTCTTTCACGATTGATTCTTGCACCCCCGCGAACCACAGCTCGCACCCCTATCGGCAGGCGCTGGTTTACGGTCAAACTCCTCATAATTTTGAGAAATGCAATTGTTTAGCCTCGCTTTCATTGACCCCTATGCTAACGCATGCGCGAAAGAAGTGTAAGCTCATATACCCTTTAGCCTAACTCTATTCTGTGCTGTGGTTGCTTTGGGCCTCGGTTTGGAGTGCGCACTCTAGTGTTTATTTTATCTCTATGGTAATAATTAAGTGAAGCTGACATGATTTGCTTAGGCCCATAGTGTTGTTTAGTTAATTTTGTGTATTACGTATAGTTTGTCTATATCGATTGGCATTCCCCTTCTTGCACCACGCTTGTGGGGATTCCTCTCGATTTTGTTTATGTTGTTCTTACGGAATCGCTGTAATTAGAAAGATTACCGCACTGCTATTTTCTAGGGTATACTCGTAGAGTAAATATAGAACATTATGCATTTTCCTAAACTGTTTTGCTGTTCCATCGATTTAGTTAATCAACAAGTAGAATAAATAAGGTTTGCATTCTAGTAGTAAGTTAGTTAGAGATTTTCTAGGCTACTCTATGTTAATCTAGATCGTGCAAGGCAGAGAGGGCCTAGGTTTCAGAAGAATACGTGGTTTGTGTATTGCTTTCTGGTTGGATTTCAGTTGCTAGTGTAGGCTAATTGAACAGTCTTGAATATTTATTAAGTTGTTTGCGGATATAAATTCTGTCTATTTCTTCCAAACGCTCGGGTCCGTGACAAGCAACAGCTAGAGAAAAGAGAAAAAAATACTGCATTTAGTGAAATCAGAAAGCAGTACCAAACAGGTGCAGCCCAATGAGCAGTTTCTGTTAAAAATTACTTTTAGAAGAACTAGTTTTCAGCCTTTTATTATAATTGAACTCTGAATTGAATTGAAACTGAAAAGCTGAACCTTTTATGAAATTCTGCTCTCTTTTGCATTGTCTTGCTGGTGGTTATTGCAAAAGGAAAAGACTTGTGAAGGCAAGACACTAAGTTGGAAAGTCGAGTAAATTGTATTGTATGCTGTAGTTGAGGCAGAGAAACAAGATAGCGTCCTTTATGAATTATATTTTAATAAACAAAAAAAAACAGAATATTAAGCATAGCACTAATCTCCTGTCCTTCGTTCCTACCCTCATTTCTCCTCATAACAACTAGCCTGAATTTGTCGAGTCTCTAATTAAAAGAACCATGCGGTTCTACTACAACGGCGCATGTCAAAATGACGTACCAAACACGGGGGTATTTTACGACATTACAACACTGTATTTTCTCTACACAAAAATCTAGTCGTTTTGCCACCACACAATACATCACTAGATTTTTGCAATACAAATGTATAGCAAAAGTCGAGAGAAAAGTCTAGTCGCTTGGGCAAGGCTTAACGATGCACAACTACTGTGTTATATATTGGGCAAGGACACCAACGGTGTTGATGACATTTAATCCCTCCTCCTGGCACGCTTTTCCGTCTAAAAAGACATTGCGCGACTCATTAATGTTTTCCAGGTAATTCGATTTTGAGTATATTGTGTGATATTACCACCGCCACCACCACCGAGATTTTCTACTTCTACATCTATATCTACTTCTATGGCATGCAATTCTTTTTTCATCATTTAATACCAGGTAGTTTTTTGTTTTCCTTTAGGTTTTCTAACTGGTCTTCTGAATTCTGTTAAAGCTTTTCTGACTGGTGTTTCTACTGGAAGTCTAGCAAGATGTCAAAACCTGCTAGATCTTCTCTTTCTAATAGTTTTACTCCATGGATGTTGATTTGTCATAGTATATAAGTTTTCATTTGATATATGATCTTGCCATTTGATTTTCATGATCTTTCTTAGCAGGATTCTTTGAAAGACATCAATTTCATGATTTAGTGTTTGAGTTATTGTCCAAAGTTCACTGTTATAAAGGAAGATGCTGGAGACATATGCATTGAAAATTCTCATTTTGATATCTGTACTGATGTGTTGATTTTCTAGCATGTGTTTCATCTTGTTATAGGCTGCCATTGTGGGACCTTTCCTTCTTGTGATATCTTTTCTGGTGTCAAGCATACTACCTAAATATTTACAGGATTTCCATGCTTCATCTCCATTTCTCTTGATGGTGTATTCTTCAGTTTTGGTCTCATTTACACTAAGATTTTTGTCTTTAAGTTTCTGTGGGATGGTCTTCTTTATCACTTCTATTTTGTGTTTTGATGTTGATGCCCATCCTGTATCATCAGCATATTGTTGGTAAATGATGAGATAAGGATCTGTTGGTATGACATATGAATGATCTTGTAGGTATGGTGGAAGTAAGGTGTCAATGTTTGTTGTTGGTCTGGCATATCTGTGTTCTTGTTCTATTATGCTTCTTTCTTCTTCCATTGCATTAGCAAGGTATACAATGAATAATAAAGGACTGAGGCAATCACCTTGTGGAACTCCTATGTTTGTTGTTATGTCTTCTCCTGTTTCTCTGCCAACTCTCACTATTAGATTAACATTTTGAAGTAGTATTTTCATTATATGTATCTAATCATCAAGGACTTCTTTGAGAATGTTAATAAGATCTTTCCTTCTGACTGTGTCAAATGCCTTACTCATGCCCAGCATGAGTAAGGTAACTTCATAATCAGCTGATGTTATTGCCTTCTCTGCTAAGAGTTTGAAAGTAAAGACATGCTCTGTTGTGCTTCTACCTGAATCATATGCTGCTTGTGATAATGGGATTTTTCTTCTGATCTTCTCTGAAGTTCTCTCTAGCATGCATATTGCAAGTATCTTTCTTAGCATTGTTAGTAATATTGTTGGTCGTAAGTTTGATGGTGGTCCTTGTGGTTTGCCTGGTTTGGGAAGTGGTGTTAATATTCCTTTAGTGATTTCTTCTGGTGTATCTCCTGTTCTAGCCATATCATTGAATATTTCTGCTATTTTCTGGTGAATGATCTTTGGGCCATATTTCAACATTTCAGCTTTTATTTCATCTACTCCTACACTCTTTCCATTTTTCAATTTCTTTACTGCTTTAGAGATTTCATCTACTGTGAAGAGTTTTTCCATTTCTGCTGGTTTAACATTTTCAATTTCATTTTCATTTTCTTTTCTGAAAACTGTCTTGAAGAAATCTGTTATGATCTTTACTTCCTCCTTTTCATTTGATGTTAATCCATGCCTTCCATTTACCAGCATCTTATTTTTTTCTTCTTTGCTATATAACATTTTAACTGCTTGAAACATTCTGGTAGAATCATCTTTGTATTTCTCTATTTCTTTTGCCAGTTCATCTATTCTTTCAACTTCTTCTTCCTTTAGCTTTTTGTGTATTTCTTTTGGTATCTTATTTCTTTCTTTCCTCAGAATCTGTCTCCCACTTCTTGTTCTACTTGAATTCATATCAATTCTGATCTTTTTCTGTTTCTCTGACATTTAATGACAACGGATAGAACAGATTACTCTAAACAATAATTGCGCAATCAAAAATAAAGACGTACGTCATGGAAATGAGGCAGTAAAACCTATTGTTTAACATAAGCACAGTCACAGAATAGAGAGTATAGAGAGTATCACCAGAAGGCCAACTCTATGTCGGTGCCTTTGAAGTTTGTGATCACGGATATCTAAGGGAAAGAACGATTGGGGCCGCCTTAGACTCATTTTCATGCCGAGGTCATGGTTTAATGGTGATGGCCAGCCAAGGCACGGCTTAC
Organism: Cassiopea xamachana; assembly: GCA_900291935.2. Taxonomy (NCBI): domain Eukaryota; kingdom Metazoa; phylum Cnidaria; class Scyphozoa; order Rhizostomeae; family Cassiopeidae; genus Cassiopea; species Cassiopea xamachana. The sequence continues at coordinate 17,079,838 of OLMO02000009.1, read as the reverse complement.
TGTTGTGGATGAACTATAGCAAAATATGTAGAGTAATTCTTTGGAAAACCGTCAAAAGGCGAATTATATGTCTAATACACCGGTGGAAATGAATACTTATGTACACCGCTCTATCGGAATCTATTTTGAGAAATTGAACATGAAGCTGTAACACTGAAAAGATGAACATCTTACATGTGTAATTAAATGGTTCTAAATTAACAACTGACCTTATCTGCAACACACCAGCGAGGAGCTTGTGCGAAAAAGGTATCGAAGGTTTTTCAATTGCTTCTTCCTCTAGTTGATTTCAAGTTATTGCTTATTTTGTAGGGAAAATTTACGTTATACTAATGTCTACAACCACAGGCAATATTATATGAAAATTTTTGTTTCAATCATTTTGCTACATCAAGCCATAATAGTAAAGATCCCATTTATCTCATTCAAATTTTATCACTCCTCGTTGATTAAAGATGCACAAGCTTAGTATATTTTCTGTTCTTTCTTTTTGTAGTCACAAGTTCTCTGTTAACATATTTGAGGCAGTAATAGATCCTCATCCTAACAAAGAGTCTTATGAGAAATACTCTGTTGAACTCTTTACATGGGATATCCAATTCTATTTTGCCAAGAAGCTCTAGCAAATCTCTGCCAATGGCCTTTGATTTTTCAAGTTTATCAAAAAATGAAATAAAGGCATCTTCCAACTTGTTTACATATGACAGCATTTCATCAGAAGGTACAGTTAGCCCTGAATATGCACTGGAACCTGTGTCATATGCTTTGAACAAGAGAAAGGTGTTGTTGGCAGTTAGACTGTTTTCACTACACAGATGTACACACTCATCACATTTATGGAGCTCATAGGCTTTCCTCAGCAAGTACCCTGCTACATATGCCATGGCATTGTCCTTGAAAATTCTGTTTTCCAAGTACTCTTCGTGTATTCAGTGGATACGATCCTTAGTGGCCCAATATTTTCTTGATGAATATCAGGAATATCCTGTATATTGGAAAGTTGTAAAAGTGGCACATTGTCATCTCTCTCACAGTTTGTAGAGGACACTTTCAAAAGGTTTGTGTGAAATAGTTTTTGATATGCCCTCCTAAACTGAACTGGAGTGGGGTTATCAGAATTCCCACCCTGTTGCCTGATGGAACCAAAAAAATTTTCTAAAGGATCTTGATTAAGTTGTCTAGTGCAAAGGAAGGAAATTTGATGCTCTCTTTCTAGCTTATGCCAAAGGTCATATATTGATTTTAGTGTTATGCACCATCCTTTCAAACATTTCAACTGGCTTGTCCGATCTTCTCCTGTCCCACTGTCTATCACTTTAATTGACTTAATAAATTCAATCCCCTCTTCTATTTCTTTAAGATGTGGAGATGAAGCTGTCAAAGGTCTCCTGCAAATCTTTCCATCCTTGAAGCTGAGGGAGTTGCAGCAATCAATAATTTTGTCAAATTTGGCTAGAAGTTGTGCAGTGCCTATGGCGTCAGCATGCAATCCTCCAAGTGTAGTATATGTATAGATGCCAGCTGAAACTGAGTGACTAAACACTTGCATTGCCAGTTTAACTTTCATTTTTCCAAAGGGAGGAGGCGAAATATGCCTGTGTGTTAACTTTGGAGCTGTCCTTATTGCAAGTGTTTGTTCTTTTTTGAAAATTGCCTTAATGTCAGACCATGTTGCTGTTTTGCCATCAAAAAGAAACTGGTACCTCATTAGATTATTTCTAATTGATTTTAACAAATGTGGTGGGTCAAATATAGTGAAATACTGTTTCCCATGCATTTCTAAGTATGGCTTGTCTTCAGTAACCCTCATTGTTTCATAGAACTTTAAAAAATTTGAACCTTGATCGCTCACAAGTGCAACAACCTTTAATCCAATTAATTCTAGCTGAAGAAGAGCTTCATCAACAATGTCCTTCAACTTTTCACTATTGCATGCTTCATTGACTGTAAAGAACGCTACTGGCTGTTTCCAATTGCTGAGAATGCCTTGAGCCATGAGAACAAGAGCTGAATTGGCAACAAGATTGGATGTCTTGCCCTCCCCAAAACTCTCAAAACCAATAATGGAGTCAGAAGATGTGTCATAAAAAAGATGTGATTTTAAAGACATTTCATCCATTATTAAGGTGCATATCTTGGCACTTTCAGACATGACTTGAACCCTTTGCTTTAGGACAAAAATAGACTTTTCTGTAAAGCCAGAATTTGAAGCAAGTCTAGACAAGCTTTTTTAGAGTTGACTTGGATGGCAGGCTTAGTAACTTTTCAAGAAATCTGTATGCTTTGCCACTAATATGATAAAGAGTTAGAGCCCAAGCCTTAAAAGCATTATCATATCTTCTTCCTTTCTTTCTATTAACAGAAAGGGTGACTTGCTTTTGAAGAAAGTCTAGAAAGCTTTGGGATATGACCCCTTTTAATAGTTGAAATGCTGTATTAGCATTGTCTAATTTGCTTTTTGTGCCAGATATTAAGTTTGCACATTGTAATGATTTCAATGTGGAAATTTCCCTTCGTTTCCTCTGAAGCAAACTACGTAGCATTTTTTTCCGGGGTGTATTTTGGGACAAGTTTGGAGTGGTTTGAGATGACTTATCCCCAGTGTCCCCTTCACGTTCT
>OLMO02000009.1:17061297-17071731 GCA_900291935.2 Cassiopea xamachana | reverse complement strand
TAACGCACAATTAGTTTGCTTCCCCCGTCGCTAAGGGAAATCGGAACTGACCAATCAGGAGCGTTTATGGTTGAAAGCCGTATACTATTAATTGTTTTTCTTGTCCTGCACCGTTTACAAGCGTACAGGCCAGGTCACGCAATTTCAACAAAGCACCCTACTTGCCAGATTTCTATGGAGTACACGCTTTTTTATAAGTAAACCGTTTATAAGAAAATGAGGCTCAAATGGCCAAAATCTTAAGAAAATCACGGGGGCTCAATTTCCAAAAGTGCATCTTCTTATTAGCCAAAAATCGACAATTCATCATTATTGCATTCAAAATATTAACATCGGAATGCAATTCGAGTATACAAGATTAACGACAAAGGTATAACCCAATTTTGCCAGTTTATTACAGTTCAGGAACGGGTCTTTGCCTAGCAGGGGAGGGGTGGAAGACTTTACGTATAACTGATGGAAATTTTGCCCACCTCTCAGATTTACGATAAAATTTTAGTTCCCCTTCCCCACACTTCAGATATATTTTCAACCCCCCTCACAAACGATAATCTCTATGATATATACCTATATACTATAAACCTTCGAATAACCCCGTACCCCACTCCGAGGAACTCATTTTTCTAAATAAGCGTCCCCCCGAAAAATGCTAGGGTACTAGTTTTGTTTTTACTGTAAATCATGTAATGGTGTGTTATGTGTCGTTTGTGTTCCTGTCAGTTATCATTCACATGCGTGCTGTTGTGTCACACTCCATCTCCATAGTGGTTGTCATCATCTCTTTGTTTAGAGGTAATTCTTTTGTCAGTGTAATATGGGTGTGTTGTCCATGTGCAGTGTTTTTCCTGTTATTAAAGTCAGTTGTGTTTCAATCGTCGTTGAATGCAGTCGTGTATTATGCAGTCGTGTTCTATGAGTCGTCGTAAATTGCAGTTGTGTTTCTGTCGCTGTGAAGTGATTTAAGGTTGTTCAAGTTGTCGTTTTGGAATATTGAGAGATTGGAACATTGATAGACTTATCGCGCTTGAAGTATTTGATGAATTAACTCTTTATATTAGTATTTACGATTTATAGCGCTGCCGGTGTTGATTATCGTTCGAGTTTTTAAATCAATACATCTGTAAAACTACGAATTGTTTTACAATAAGCCCCCATGGAGTCTTATTCGAGGGAAGCATAGTTGTAAAACAAAACAGTATTTACTTCCCTTTACTGGAGAGAGAAAAGCAGGGAGAAACGCGATTTATGTGATGATAATGACAAACATCGTTATTGACTATTAAATTTCGTTTGCGAAATAGCCGTTTTGTGATTTTTTAGCTATGTTGATTGACAAAATCATGTCATCCTTTCTATCAACCTTTGAGGAAAATGCTAAACTTTGAAATAACCCCCCCCCTCCAAATAAGACCTCCCCTCGAATAATTTTGTGTAGATATCACTAATCTCAAATATTCTTTTTTGAGATCAGTGGTAGATATTTATGTTTGCATCGTTGTCAAAGAGAAGTGGTGATGGCCTAAATATTGTTTCACGCAAAAGTGTGCTGAATTTTACGAGATGTATATACGTAAGCGTCGGGGGTTGCAGCCTCCCTTAGTTGGGTAGAAATTCGGGGAATTTTTCTGAAAGAACAATAGAAAATTAGCTACAATAATAGAAAATGTTACAGCCCCCTACATTTAAAGTCCTCATACGTCTATGGGTATGTGACATTGTATGATGATGGCTATTGCTGCATAACGTAGGGCATTTGAGTGCAGTAGAACAATTGAGACGGTGCTTTGATGTAATCGACTTTCAGGCTCTTTGTTTGAAATAGATTATAAAGCGGATGAACTGATTCGCAGTTGAAGATAACCGACCTTTTTCACTGAAAAAGGCTGAAACTTTCAGCTTTCTATAACATATATTCAATCAACAAGCAATCTCTCTGTAATTTATAGCACCAATATACTATAAGATATATAAATATAGATAGAAATTACATATAGTCATAGCTATATTTTAGTGCCTGCATATATCAAAGATCTAAGACTTCAGTTCAGGTCATATAACTTAATTTCCAACATACAATCTACACGGTTCTACATTCCCTCCTTTCTTTTATTGAACCGTGTAGCCTAGCGTAGGTTTGCGATCATTTTTTCACTATCATTTCTCTCACATTTTATCAATAATTTTGCTCTGAAATTCAACCACACCCCTCAGGGGGTCACATGGTCCTTCACAGTAACATGTGTTGTCATCAATTCATGCATGCACTTGGGGGTACTTCTTGTCTTTCCAAGGCTAATTTGCAGATATGCACGCGCAGCGGGCATTATATAACAGCTATTTACAGTTCTAAGTTTGCAAACAACTAACTAAAATTACGCAAAAAATATTTTTACATAAATTAATACAATGATTCAGAAAATTAAGACAACATTGAAGAAAATGAGCACAATATTACAAAAAATTAATACGACATGCAAACAAAGAGGAGATTAAATAAATTTAATGCAGGGATTTGCTTAAAGGAGGAGCTCTCTCAATAGGTAAACTAATCGGGGAGAGAGCCCCCACCACCATCCTAAGATGACGTGATGATTATAGTTGAATGTAAATGATTTTGCATTTTTTACTCCAGCAGGGTAATCGAAATTATGGGATCATCAGAAAACGTAGATTCGTCGGTTGAATTTTTCAATAAGAAGACCTTCATTCATATTTTGCAAGATATACTTGATCGAAAAGTTCGTAGTTCCACAGGTAATGTATTCAAAGTTTAGCACCAAGATATCTAATTGAAGTATACCATATTGGATACTGTTTTCTTGGACATATATACATAGTACCTTGACTGGCCTGTCTTGTGGAATTCAGATGAACAGAAGAACTGAGTATGAAAAAATTACAAACGCAGCTAGGTGAAACTCTGTTAACAAAATCAAAAACAAAAGACAAAAGTTTGAGTTCACAAATCTCAGAAACATCTGAAGCTTGAGGTCATTTAAGATTGGAAGAGAAGGAGACAAGCAAGATTGGAATGAGATAGCTCTGACTGCTTTTTCTCGTAATTTAAAAATCTGATGAATATGTAAGAAATATGTGTGTCCCCAAACAATGATACCATATTGTAAGAAGGACAAGAACAACGAATTGTGCAATCAAAGTGATACAGCTAGTTGAAGTAAATTCCTAATTTTGAAAAACACCACTAGTCCTATCTTATTTTTTAGAGAGTTCATTGAGATGATATTTCAAGGATAGATGCTCATCCAGGAGGAGGCCTAATAACTTAACAAATTTAACTCTTTTGATGTTTTGTTATTCGACTTTACCTCTGTTTCCCCAGTTCCTTGTGGCTTGGAGGGTGCCTCTGAGAGGACTTTAGTTCTGGCACGAGCACTTGAGTCCGGGTGCCCTTCCTGGCGTCACCAATGGCCCGTGTTGGGCCACAAACCCAGGACAACGCTGGTCTGAGTCTGGTGCATTACCGCTAGGCCACGGCTGCCCTTCTTTTGATGTGTTTCTTCCCTATTGTGATAGCTAAGTCAGAAGTAACATTGACAGATGAAGAATGAAAGATGATGTAGTTTGTCTTATCAATATCTAAAGATAATTTATTAGCATCAAGCTATTTCTTTATTGATCTCAGCTCTCTGTTAACAATTCTAATCAAGTTAGATAAATCTTTGAATTCAAAGTATGTATTAGTACCATCAGCAAAAAGATATAAGATTAGTTTCTTAGAAGCATTTGGTAGATCATTTATATATAAATATATATATATATATATATATATATATATATATATATATATATATATATATATATATAAAGTAATAGGAAATAACGTCAAATTAAAATACCATTTCCTCCCTACAAGCCTGTTTTGTGGCTGCCCACTTATCAGGGGATAGTATAAGAATATATGAAACCACCGTTTAAATATGGAGAAGTTCGCATAATGAAAACAAGTTCTAATACGGATGAAATGGTAGTTTAATTTGCCGTTTTCTTCTATTACTTTGTACAGCTCTACCACCCAGGTATTGAGCACTGTATCGCGGAATTCATCGCTACACTGGGCCCAGTACAGAACCTTGTTGTACTCCACACATAACTGGATGTAGGTTAGACTTACTCCCATTAACATATACATTTTGCTTTCTATCAGGTAGATATGACTTAAACCACACAAGAGCACATCCACGAACCCAATAATGTTCTAATTTTGAAAACAACTTTCTATGATTAACTGTATCAAAAGCTTTCTGTAAGTCAATGAAAATACCACATCCAAATTCCTTATTGTCAAGTGTATTTCTTACAGCTCCTGTCAGACCACAAGAGCATGGTTGATAGAGTAGTTTTCTTGAAATCCAAATTGTAAAGAGTATAAAACTTTATATATTTTCAAAGAATCTATAAATTCGACTGTAAATTAGCTTCTCAAATGTCTTACTGAAAGCAGATAAGAGAGAAATTGGTCTATAGTTGGATGGTAGTTCAGAGTTTCCTTTTTTTGAAAATAGAAATTGCTTTGGCAACATTAAGTTTATACCAGCTGTTGGCAGAAGACTGCAGTGCTATAATGTAGTTTTGAAGTAAATAATTCAGTCAGCAGATGGCTTGTATATCTAATGCAGCTGCATGATGGCATTGTTAGTCAACTTGAATGAGGGTGGCCTATCAGAGCATGAAAAAGCAAGCTTTCTTGATCCAACATCAGTGTATAGGCAGAACATTGACATACGCTCTGACAGAAGTGATGCGCGTAAAATGTTTCAGATGTGCGTAAGTATGCAAATAAAATCAAGGGACTAAATTTGTTCAATGTAGAGCTTCCAAAAAAGAAAAAATGAACTGACTGACTTCCACAAAAAGGAAGTCAACGAGTTGGCCTTTATTGATTCTGCCTTAAGAAGAGTAATTCATGATGGCAGTAAAATAGAAACAAAGATTCAAATTTTCATTAACTGTGGCACAATTGTCAGAAGACAGTAAAATTAAAAAAGAAGGGATTACAACAGAAACAAAGCAAATGTGGTAAGCTAACACAAGACTTAGTGAGGGAAGAAAAAAGCTTGTCAAACCAATCTTAGATGGTGGAGAAAGCCAATCATTGTCCATTGGGAATTTGGACAGATTTGGAATGGCAAAGATGAAGCCACAAATTCAGATAGAAGCCATTGATATCCATAGAAGAGGATGTGTCGTTCAGAAGATGCAGAATTGTGGACTGATAATGTTAGTAATAATCATAGAGATAAAAATAAACACTAGAGTGCGAGCTTCCTATTAGTGCCAGTGAATAAGAATGAGGACACTATGGGCAAGGCTACCATTTTGAATGCATGGCAATCAACATGAGATGAACGTACACAATGCAGATTATGTCAGAAGAAACTGGATGATATACTGATAGAAGCAAGGATTTGCACAGGTTTTTTGGAGATTTAGTTCATGTGACTGTAGAACCAAGGTCTTTATGCGTTGTATTGAAATTTACAGAAGTGAGATGCATTGTTCACTCCTATTGTTGTGAAGCCGCACAGGTAGCAGTTAGGCCATTTCTTGCTAAAAAGTTTTTAACTAAACTTATTTTAGAGATTATTCAATCTAGGATTGAAGCTAGGAAAATCAGATATGTTTGTAGAATGTATAACTGGTATTCAAATCCTGCCGATCGAACATTCTCTGTTTTTGAATAAATGCTAGTCAGTATCTCCGTTACCATAACTTCATGAAACTTCGAAAATACTTTCTTAATGCATTATTTGTCACGTAGCGGATTCAATACTGGCCCTCATCTTATGATTTCCCACATATCTTCAATCTTTCAGAAACAACCTCACAAAATATTATTGCATTTTGTTCCTGATATGATGCTTCAACTTATTCTGAATTCTTTTTTCTGATTAGAGGCATTGAGAAAGCTGTTTGTACATAATTATGCTCATGTATTGCACAATCACATGACTGCGCTTCAAAGCATTCTGATTAGTCATGGATTTGATGGCATTATACACAATGAAACATTTGTTTCAGTACATGCTATCTTCTGATCCAGAAAGAAAGCATTCCTTTATGACATTGAAAGCATGTGTATCAAGACAGAGCTCAATGACCTATATATACTAGTCAAAATGTTTGTAACCATTAAAATAGATTTAGTGTCATTTCAAAGCTCAAAATAAAAGATTGCATCTGTTTATACAACAGCAACTTCTAATCAGTATCTTATTAACTCTTAACTGAAGTAGTTACCTAGTTATTGTTGAAAATGTATTCTCAATAACCTCAAGGTTTTTGTTGCATGATTTGATGATAGTAACCTCCTAAGCATGCATAATGTAATGCATGGATGTAGGAATCAGGGATCACATGCCCCCACTTTTCACAATTTGTATATGAATTACCCCTGTTCAGTTTACATAGTTGCTCTGTTGTGCTTGTTAAGGGAGCTCCTGAATGCTTAAATATCCCCATTTTTAAGGCTTCCTGCATCCCTGGTGTGAAGTTAGGACATTCAACATGCAAAAATGTATAATTTTTACTGTTTTAGGAGCTAATATTTTTTACTGCCTACTCTATCACTTTTTGTTGTAATCATTTAGTATGGTGTGCAATGATCTTATATGATAATTCTATTAATTCTGCATCTTGCACAGTTTCTGTGTGTATAACTTGAAGATAATATGCCCAGATACCTATTGTATTCCAAGGCAGCTACCGAAATGGCATGCACCATAGATTTAATCCTTGAATAGGATGCCTACTGGATGCCAGCATCTTGCCTTTAAAATGTTCATTTGATCAATCAATAAGTTACACTTCAAGGAGGTGAAATGGAGAGGAAAGCTTTTTCTTTAAGTGGCACTCAGACAACTTACGATGTACACGGTGAAACTTGACAAGTTTTCCGTTTTGCAAATGAATAGTTGCTGCAGCTACGCTTTTCAATACTGTACTTATTTTGGCATCCATACGTAGATAAATGAATAACCAGCAAGGAAAAACCAGGAAAATGCGATGAGAACTGTCTTTATGGGCTCGTTTAGTAGTGTTATGTATCGGACTAACAACAACAACACGGATTTTTTGCCATGCATTCAAGATGGCGGTCATCACCCTTGGTCACAGAATAGAGTTAGGCAGAAGGGTCACTCGTTGTCGGTTCCTTTGATGTTTTGCTGACACGGATTTTCAGCCATAGACCTATGGGGATACGGCTGCACTTCTTAGTCTCGATATGAGAGTGAGCTTTTTAGAAGGCGTATCACGATTCTGTGGCACGATGCTAAGATGTTGAACTTAAGAACGTTGCTGTGTTAGAAGCACAGAGGAATACAATAGTACAGAGACTGAAGCCTCTTCTGTTTTAGCTCATCGAAACAGAAGGTATGTCTTCGCACTTTGTGTTTGTTACCGGTTTCACCCAATATCAGAGCTCATCAGTGCAGCTAGGCAAATTGATTAGGCCTACCAGCTGCAGATCGGCTTTGATTTTTCGTTTCCATTTCGAAGAAATTAGTCTTTGCTATTCACCTTAACCCTGGCATGAGAGGCTTAAGTGGTAGTTTATGCTTGCCCATTGCACATCTGTTAGATTCATTGACCTAACCTGCTACCCAAAAATAACACAGCGAATTCACCCAGCCAAGATTGACTATCGAATGTGGTCAAGGCTAGGTAAACATTACTTAGTACAATTGCCACAAATCAATACCATTTGCGTGAACGATATAATCCTCTGTGACTACTCACATTGTTCTAGTTTACAAGCTCGTCGTTTATTTCCAATTGCAGGTTGAGGGTTTGGAACATTAAAATATGTTGGCCTAACATGACGTGCCTGTTTTCTGCGAATGTTTGTGAATTTCGGTAGTACTTCTGCCTCAAAATGCATGGAACAAATGCAGCAGATACACTGGGGACTTCACAAGAAGATCCTTTCGACGAAAGTTCTGTAGCCATTCTCTACAACTGTAATGCAAGCAATGCCAAACAAATATTGTACTTTCTTATTGTTTTTAAAGCAATCGTTTTCAATAACTCATTTACATAACGGTTATGTAAATGAGTTATTAAAAACGATTGCTATCAACATAAGCTTGCACTTCCGTTTTTCATCTAACGGGAAACGGTAGATAGTTAGATCGGGATTTTCCGCTGAGTTGCCTGAGCAATTCACAGCCGAACAATAGTAACCTTTGGATCTATTGTTCTTCCTTCATGCTTCTGCTACACTTTTCCTTGACATTTCAAGGATTCAATGTTCAGAATCGAAGATAAACCCAAAGCGATACAAATTCACCTCTGTTTAAGGTCAAACGCCTTATAATTTTGCAGAGATGCACTTGTTTAGCCTCGCTTTCATTCACCCCTATGCTAACGCATGCGCGAAAGAAAAGTGTCCGCTCATATACCCTTTAACTTAACTCTATTCTGTGCCGTAGTTGCTTTGGGCCTCGGTTTGGAGTACGCACTTTGGGTTTATTTCATCTCTATGGTAATAATTAAGTGAAGCTGACACAATTTGCTTAGGCCCATAGTGTTGTTTAGTTACTTTTGTGTATTACGTATAGCTTGTTGCTTGTTTATATCGATTGGCATTCCCCTTCTTGCACCACGCTTGTGATGTTTTTATAGGCCAAAAATCGGTATTTCGTCGTTATTGCATTCAAAATGTTAAAGATGGAATTCAAATTCATGTATACAATATTATTAACGATAGTCTAAACCACTCTAGTCAGTTTATTTCAGTAGAAGTTAAGAAAAATTTAAGAAAATCTCATGTTCAATTTCGGGAAAAGTTAAGAAAATTGAGGCTCAGGCAAAATAATGATTTTCTTATAAAAAAAGACGTGTATAGAACATTATGTATTTTCCTAAACTGTTTTGCTGTTTCATCGATTTAGTTACTTAACAAGTAGTATAAATGAGGTTTGCATTCTAGTAGTAAGTTAATTAGAGATTTTCTAGGCTACTCTATGTTAATCTAGATCTTGCTAGGCAGAGAGGGCCTAGGTTTCAGAAGACTACGTGGTTTGCGTATTGCTTCTTGTTGGATTTCAGTTGCTAGTTTAAGCTAACTGAATAGTTTTGCATAGAGTTTGAATATTTATTAAGTTGTTTGCGGATATAAATTCTGTCTATTTCTGCCAAACGCTCGGGTCCGTGACAAGCAATAGCTAGAGAAAAAGAGACAAAAATACTGCATTTAGTGAAATCAGAAACCAGTACCAAACAGATGCAGCCCAATAAGCAGTTTCTGTTAAAAATTACTTTTAGAAGAACTAGTCTTCAGCCTTTCATTAAAATTGAACACTGAATTGAATTGAAACTGAAAAATTGAACCTTTTATGAAATTCTGCTCTCTTTTGCATTGTCTTGCTGGTGGTTATTACAAAAGGAAAAGACTTATGAAGGCAAGACACTAAGTTGGAAAGTTGAGTAAATTGCATTGTATGTTGTAGTTGAGGCAGAGAAACAAGATAGCGTCCCTTATGAATTATATTTTAATAAACAAAAAAAAACAGCATATTAAGCATAGCACTAATCTCCTGTCCTTCGTTCCTACCCTCATTTCTCCTCATAACAACTAGACTCAATTTGTCGAGTCTCTAATTAAAAGAACCATGCGGTTCTACTACAACGGCGCATGTCAAAATGACGTACCAAACACGGGGGTATTTTACGACATTACAACATTGTATTTTCTCTACACAAAAATCTAGTCGTTTTGCCACCACACAATACATCACTAGATTTTTGCAATACGAATGTATAGTGTGTTAGGAGTAGCACCTTTGTAAACCTGTCAGCCGCACATATTCCAATGTGGATAGGAGCACTGGTCTCCAACTACTACATAACTCTCACTTATGGCTCCAAGAAGTCGGTAATGCACACCGGCGGCCACACCACGGTACCTCACCTCGGCTGGTGAGCAAAACTATGTAGACTAAGTAGAGGGTAGCAGCAATCTTTAAATGGTTGTTGTATAGGGGACGTCACCCCTTAAGTGCATGGAGACTGGAGTGGTGGAAGAGGCGGAGGAATCATCAAATGATCAACGGCTCTGAAAGCTTGACAGCAAGATGTGTGGCACATCAAGGGCATTATCATGAAGAAGATGAGACATGGCCAGCCACCGTGGTAGAGATTAGGGCCCCACCATGTACTCTCCTATAGTCAGTCATGAATCAAAGAAATAACGATAATAAAAGTAATAAGGAAGGTGAAGTCGGGACCCCTGCGATGACACTGGATTTGGGCTACAGGGAAGAAGATGTTGAATTCTTGGTAAGTACGACAACAGATGACGGCAAGGACTCAAACCCTCATGGGAGGCCATTGCCTGAAAGAGTTGCTCTGAAAACTAGGAATAGACTCTTACGCATTGGCACATGGAATGTCAGAACACTATACCAAGCTGGA
>OLMO02000009.1:17048354-17061197 GCA_900291935.2 Cassiopea xamachana | reverse complement strand
GAAATCAAATAGATTATATATTAATAAATAAAAGATTCAAAAACTGTGTGAAACAAGCAAAAACTTATCCGGGATCAGACATAAATTCAGATCACAATCCAGTAGTAGTAAAGATGAAGATTCAACTAAAGAAACTAAACAAGACAAATAGAAAGCAACAATTGGATTTCAGTTTACTTAAGAATAACTTATATGCAGCTAGATACAACATTGAAATAAGAAATAGATTTGATGCTCTTCACATAGAAGAACTTGAAGAGCAGCTTGACGAAGAAGAACATATTGAAGACATTTGGCATAAAGTGAAGGAGAGTATTGCAACAACAACAAAAGGACTTCTCCCTTTAAGAACAAAAAAGAATAAGCAAACATGGATAACTGATGATATTCTAAGCAAGATGGACGAACGCAAAGCTCATAAACATGTTGATAGAGACAAATATAACCAGTTAAACAAAGAAATAATTAATGACTGCAGAAAGGCAAAAGAAATTTGGTTCAATAAAAGCAATGTGAAGAAATAGAAGAACTAGAGAAACACCATAATTCGAAAGAAATGCATGCTAAAGTCAAAGAACTATGGAAAAATAAAAAGTATAACAACAGCAATGGATGCATAATGGATAAAGAGGGAAATCTCCTCTTTGAAGAGGAAGATGTCGCTAATAGATGGAAAGAATATATTACGGAATTATATGATGATAATAGAGCTGAAATGCCTAAATTTGCAATGACGACTGGATACAACATATTGCAAGAAGAAGTACAGAAGGCCATAACTTCACTGAAAAATGATAAAGCAACCGGGTCGGATGAAATATCAACTGAAATGTTAAAAGCTCTAGATGACTGCAAGGTAACAGCAATAACAAAGCTTTGTAATATAATATATAACACAGGCAGGGGCGGCGCAAAGCCACATGGAAGTACTATTGGAAATAAACATTTTTGGCGACCACACCCTTTTTTCACCTAGAAACGCCCATTTTGAGCATTGGTGCCCGCTTACAATACAGCGAAAGGTGAAGTTAAACTAAGAAGGAAAATAAATTAAATTTGCTCTGTCTTAAATATATAAATATGCATAATCTCAACAACATAATGCTACATACTACGGTAAAAGGTTTATTTTCTATGAAATCGTTCAAAGCGCTTTTCATTAATTCCTTTGACAAAAATTAAAATTGTGCCAATTTTTATGTGACAACAATAAATTTTTTGATATGGTTAGTTCAGGAAAATCAACTATCTTCCCTAATACCGTTGGTTAAAATATTTCAACGACATAGCTGCCAAAATTGAACAGTACAGTTTGTTTACCTTGTTTGGTTATAAAAAATTCCTTGCCCCGTTCAATCTCCCAAAACCCACTCAAAATTTCAAACTTGACTATATGCGGTTACACAAAAGTCTGTTCTCCTATTGTTTTGCGTCTGATGGGTGCCGGTGCGGCCATTTTTTACATCGGTTTATAGCCCACATAATGCCGTAAGGGAACGAATAGTATGGCCACTACTTTCGGCTCTGGTGACTCAAAACATAAAAAATATCTACAGCTTTACAATAAGTTTCAATAAAAAAACAATTCAACCTTCTGTCTATCATCCATAACCAAGCAAGGCCAGCAAAAATACGTGTTGTTTACTTCATCTCCACATATCCATGAGAAGTGATCATAAACCACTTGAGACGAAGACATTGCTCATAGCTCAGTTTACCCTGTTCTGACAAAAGGGGCAATACTTTTAAAACACCCCCATTTAACTCTAACTGAGGCGACTTCGTTGACTTTGAAGTGAGCTTTCTTTTGAACAACTTTCCTCTCGACTTATCACTGTGAGATCCGACTCAAACTTGATGCTATTGGATTCTCAAAGCGAATAGTAAAGTAGTTCTACGAGCTACGACACAATAGTTGCAACGTCACTAACAATGGGGCAAATGACGACATTTTCAATTGTTTTCCTTCATATGCTATTGCCATCGCCAAACTAATAGCGTGGCCGGAGACACAGCATTTCGTATTGAATTGCAAAGGAATGTCAGCAGCTTATTTATGGGATTAATGAAGCACGTCACTTTACCAATATAAAGTAAACATGAGCAATGGGACCTTTTCTATGAATAAAAGACCTGTCGTTTAATAATATTGTTTGCTATCGTTTGGGACATTTTTCACTTTTTTTTTACTTATTTTACTAATACAATTAGAAAAAGTTATAGGAAAAACTACTATTAGACTAATAGTATTAATAGTGCTCTCCGCCGCCTCTGAACACAGGGTATATACCAACTGAACTAGAGAATCAATTTTCATAACAATTCCCAAAAAAGCAAAAGCACAGGACTGCACAGAATTTAGAACTATCAGCCTTATGAGCCACGTCACCAAAATCCTACTGAAGATCATACAAAAACGCATAGCAAATAAAATCGATCAAGAATATAGTAATTTGCAGAGTGGGCTCAGACCAGGAATAGGTACCAGAGAAGGAATATTTAATTTACGAACAATTCTAGAAAGAGCAATAGAGGTACAGCAGGACGTGTATATATGCTTTATTGACTATACGAAAGCCTTCGATCGAGTTAACCATACCAAGCTAATAGAATGTTTGAAAGAAATAGGAGTGGACGACAAAGATCTACAAATTAACATCAAAATGTACTGGGAACAGACTGCAGTGGTAAGAACTAAGACTGGAATTTCATCAGCATTTAAAATAAAGAAAGGTGTAAGACAAGGTTGTGTACTCTCACCAAACCTCTACAATTTGTATACAGAAAAGATATTTAGAGAAATTGAAGGCATGCCAGGTGTAGTTATTGGAGGAATAAACATAAACAATTTAAGATATGCGGATGATACTGGGCTTTTAGCAATTGATTCTGGAAAGTTACAAGACCTGATAAATACAGTAAATGAAAAAGGAAAAGAATATGGGATGAGCATTAATACAAAGAAGACTGAAGTGATGGTTGTAACTAAGAAAGAAGTCACACCGAAGGCTAAAATAACAATAGAAGGGAGAGCAATAGAGCAAGTTAAGAAATTTATATACCTTGGACATTTAATAACAGACAATGGGAAATGTGATAGTGAAATAAAAATACGAATAGAAATAGCAAGGGGAGCTTTTAACAACATCTCAAAAGTCATAACATCAACAAAAATAAATATATCAACCAGATTGAGACTAATAAAATGTTATGTGTGGTCAACACTTTCTTATGGTGCAGAAACCTGGACAATATCAAAAACACTTGCTGGAAGAATAAACGCCACTGAAATGTGGACGTATAGAAAAATGCTAAGACTTTCATACACTAAACATAATACCAATGAAGAAGTTCTAGACATGTTAAGTACAGAAAAGCAATTGTTGTCTAACATTGTCAAATGAAAATGTCAATATTTTGGTCACTTAATCAGACAGAATGAGTTACAACGTCAGCTGCTTGAAGGAAAGATCAATGGCAAGCGCAGCAGAGGAAGACCAAGAATTACATGGATGGACAACATAAAGAAGTGGACTGGAAAATCATATGGAAATTTGATACGAATAGCAGAAGACCGTGAAAAGTTTAGATTCATGACAGTCAACGTGCTAAAAGCACTGGACACACTATGATGATGAAGGACACCAACGGTGGTGATGAAATTTAATGACAACTGATTACTCAAAACAATGATTACGCAATCAAAAAACAAAGAAGTATGTTATGCAAATGAGGCAGTAAAACCTATTGTTTAACATAAGCACAGTGGTCAGGGTTAATCGTACAGCATAACCAAGATGAAGGTAGAAGAGTGCATAGCATTGATAACAGGAGGAAGCCAAGGATTTGGGAAAGCATTTTCTAAAGAGATTCTTAGAAAAGGTGGCAAGGTAACAGATTACTTCAATGTTTAGCTTTGACGTAGTTTGATAGCTTTGAAGTTGTTTGGCTTCAGAATAGACGTGATCCCGTTATCCCTACGAAATTGTCCTCAAAATGTGAAAAAGCATCATCAAATGATAAATCACTGGTTGAAAATCTATTACGGTGCATAGAAATGGTAAAGTCGAGACATGATGGCCGGTTTCTCAACAATGTAGCCAGTGTATGTGCAGACGAGCTCGGATGGGAGAGGGCTAAAACTGCTGGGCGGATTTCAAGAATCCGTATCAAGGAATTTCTCCATAAAAATCTTCTTAGATTACTTTATTCATCATGCCTTTTCATATTATGCAATAAAATTTTCGGAAAACCCTTCCCATGAAGTTACGACCATGAAGTTACGAACTTATAACACAAAATACCTTCCAAAACAACGCATGTTTTACCATATTTGGGCAATTTCATAATGGCGGAAGTAAGAAAACTAACGCTAACCCTAACCCTAACCCTCACCCTACGAAGAACCATAATACACGTCCAGGGTTAGGGTTAGGGTTAGCGTTAGTTCGTAACTTCATGGGAAGGGTTTTCCGCAAATTTTATTGCATAATATGAAAAGGCATGATGAATAAAGTAATCTAAGAAGATTTTTATGGAGAAATTCCTTGATACGGATTGTTGAAATCCGCCCAACTGGCGCCCTTTCACAAAAAGCAATCAAATTGAAAGTAATGGGGTGATTTCTAGAAGGGGCTCAGAAGGTCGGAGCCCCATTGTTGGAAATACTGTTCAGTTTGGGGAGGGAGGGCTCAGTCCCCCGAACATTTTTGTATTGGCTTTGTTTTTCAAAGTTTACTGACTTTGCCTACAACTTGTTTTGCATAGCTGTGGTGAGTTTTACACGGTTATCGAGACATGAGTTATTGTTGGAGATAATTAAGCTAAAATCATTTAAAATATGGGCGTGGTTGCAACTAGGCCACACCCAAATGACGGCGTGGCTGCAACTAAAGGCCCCCTTGTTAAAAATTTTAGAAATCACACTGGATGGAAGTAATTCGTGACGTTACCAAACACGGAAAAATATCTTACAGATGCATTCAATCGACCAGGAATGTTTTTATTCGTGATAGCGTTGATGAAAACTTACATAAGGGATGTGAATTGGAAGGCTGCCCTCACCAGTCAAGTACTGACCCTTTAGATGAATCAGATGACGAAATGGAAAGCCAGCCTCCACTCTCAAATTCTGATGCCCAAGACCTTGCGCATCAGCATGAGATTAAAAGGGGTTTTCATGACTTCAAAAATTTTGTTTGGGGGGGGGGAACTGGCGTCTGTAAGGAAGCATAAAAGTGGAAGCACAACCGGCCATGATTACATAAATTATGGAACAGCATTCATTCGCAGTTTTAGAACATCGAATATCACTTGAGAAACAAGTAGAACAAAAACAACAAATTATTGAAAAGCGATTGATCGACAATGGCACCCAAGTTCAAGCACTACTGCATAAAGACAAAGTCATGAAAGCATTAATAAAATAAAATCTCTCAGTGAACAAAGCTTCAGTAATGGAATAAAACGCATTGATAACGAAAAAAAACAAAAATCGGCAAGCCAGAACAGAAAGCTGCAAAAACAATAGAAGCTGAATCATCGCTGTTTTAAGCAACAAAAGTCATACACAGTAAATGCAAATGATATTATAGAGCAAAAAGAAGCGAAGAAACTGGTTTGTTTGGTTGGAGACTCGCTCCTGAATGGAATCCATGAGCGTGGCCTTACAAAGAAGCATAATATTAGAGCATAGAAATGATAGGACTAGAATGCAGGCTCTATTGTTATTGGACGCTGTGGATGAGGCAGATGTGATGATGTAAGATGGCGGCAGATAAGGGGCAAAAAGCGAAATTAGAACTCTTTTGTGTTTCCAGCCGTGCCATGATATGCGTTGGATAGGCCGATGGATATGCAAATATTTATTTATAATTACATTTCAGCGGAATAGAGCTGAAAATTGAAGAGAAAAGATACCACTTGGTCCTATTCTAGATTTGCAAGAGGTTTAAGTAGCGATAGGCCCTGGACTGCAAGGAACGTTTACAAGCAACAGTCGTTACAACAATACGAAAATAACTCATTAAAGCAATGATCAACCTAAGTATTACGAAAGTATACAACATACATGCTTTTATTTATATGTCATTGTTGAAGATATGTGGCTCGTTGCTCATTTCATTTTATCGAAAGATTTAAAAGAGCCCTGTACCAATCTATTTCTCAATTTTTGCCAGAAATAACAATAAAATCAGCCTGTTTAGCCCTATTTACCTTTCCTCTACATAGTGCGGATTTTCAGTCAAGAGGGGTGTGTGGTATCGTCCACCTCAGACATCTGAAACCAAGTTGTAGTGCTAAATTTTAGCAAGAAGATTAAAAAAACAAAATTTGTGCATTATCTTTTTGCAAATAAGTATTGAAAATAGCTTGCAAATCTTGAACAAAGTAGTCAAATTTAGGAAATATCTTCAATAACTTAGCATTCACTAGGGGGCTGCACCCCAAAGACTTTCCATAGACTTAAAAAAGGGGCTGCACCCCTGAGCCCCCAGGACTACAACTCTGTGTGGAACAGTTAGCAGCTTGGCCACCCAGAACCTGTCAATGATACACCACATGTTCTCGTTATTCTTAGCAATATTCAATCTACTGCAAGCAGCACAATGCTTGATTTATATGGTTTGGTTTATAAAATCAACAAGTTGGCTTGCAGAATCAAAGATATATATGCCACCATCACACCCAGTAAGCTATAACTAATTAAGGTGTATAGATCAATATCAACACTTTGTTGTGTGTGGACTCTGGATAGTTTCGCCCTACCATCGAAAAACTGAATTCCTGGTCATAGAGCATCTACTAAAAACCTAACCGACAAACTCTTCCTCCCTGTTTCAAACCGGGCTGCCGAAGGAATGTCATTGTGAACTTTAGGGGGCAGCTGCCTCCCCAAGACACCCCATAGTGCCACCTCCTGAGTTTCTGGTGCTTATAGGCCAGAATAAAAGATTCCCTAGGATTGATGAAACACCTTCATGTGAAAGTCAATGCAATCGCATTCGGAATACTCAAATGAGTAAAAGTAAAGATCTTATGCTAAAAAATTATTAAATCGTAACAAATCGGGGTTTTGACCTAATGATTCAACAGTAAATCAACTGCTATCAATTCTTCATACAATATTTACTGCTTTTGATTACAATCCACCTTTAGATGTCCGATCCGTATTCCTTGATACATCCAAAACGTTTGTCAGGGTTTGGCATGATGGTCTTGGCTATAAACTTCGTCGATATGGAGTTTCAGGAAACCTACTCTCATTTATCACAAACCTTCTTAAAAACCGCCAGCAGTGCACGGTTTTGAATTGTAAAGCATCTGAATTGTGAAAAGTTAATGCTGGCTTCCCTCAGGGTTCTATATTAGGCCCACTCATCTTCCTTGTGTACATCAACGACTTCACGGATAACCTTAAATGCAATGTCAATCTCATTGCTGACGATACTTCACTTTTCACTACTGTTTATGATGCTAATCAGGCTGCCTCTGACATGAACCATGATTTTAACATGATTAATAACTGGGCGCATAGGTGGCGAATGTCATTTAACCCCGATCCAACAAAGCAAGCCAATGAATTTTCAAGAAAGAAAATTTTAGTCGATCATCCAATAGTCCCTTTTAAGGGTATACCTATTAAAAATGTGGAAGAACATAAACACCTAGGTATTATTCTTGATTCTAAGTTGTCTTTTGTCAGTCACATTTTGTCAGTTATACTAAAATGCAGACGTGGAATAGGTATGATTATATCTCTCTCAAAGCATCTACCCCGCAAAATGTAAATGAATTGTATAAACTATATGTGCGGCCTCACTTGGACTACGGTGACGTTATTTACCACCTATCGCCCAAAAAATGCAAACTTGGTCAAAATATGGCCCCCAATAATCATATGGAAAAGCTCGAGTCAGTCTAATGTTCTGCTGCACGTGCAGTGACTGGTGCTTGGAAAGGAACATCTCGTGAAAAACTTTACGAGGAATTTGGTTGGGAATCCTTAAGTCTACGGCGTTGGAGCAGACGCCTCATTCTTTTTTGCAAGTTTGTTTTTAATATTACTCCAGATTACACAATACACCGCATTCCAAAATTACAACAAGCTGTATATTCCTTACGTTGACCCGCTTTAATTGGACAGATAAACACATGAATAATGAGTTCTAAGAATAGTTTTTATCCTCATTATCTGGCTGAATGGAACAAGCTTGACCCAGATATTAGATCATCACCCTCATTGAGCATTTTTAAAACAAAATTATTTAAGTGTATTCGACCTGCTCCTAAACTAATGCATGGTATTCACAATCCTGAAGGTCTAGCTATTCTCACTCAACAACGGGTAGGTCTAAGTAAATTAAACTTTCACAAATTCACACATAATTTCAGAGACACAGTGAACCCTCTGTGCCCCGCAAATGATGGGATTGAGGATACAGAACATTTCCTGATGCACTGCCATTCTTACGAAGTACCTACAAGACTTGCCAAAAGTCCCTGGGATACTTTCAAAAAATCATGAAAAACTAAAGCTTTCTCAGCATGTTAAACATCACACCTTGACGCACCCCCTTCCCCTAATTTAATGTTGGTCTGTTCCTGAGACATTTGGTGTTATTGTGCACGAAAAGTTTTTCCGTTAACGCATGTACTTTTCCCAAAAACCAACATTGTTTAGGGGGAGGAGAGGGAGCGAATATTCCGTCCAGATTAAAAATATGCAAAGTAGCCTAGCACCTTTGGCGAGTATTATAGGTCTCATCTTCTCAATAGTGTTAGTACAATATTACTACCCTATGGTTTTTCCTCTCTCTAATATGATGTGCTACTCAAATATATGTTATATGGTGACGAGAGTTTCACCTTTGAGACTAATAAAAAGTTACTCAAGGCAACCCTTAAATTCATTCAAGACACTGAGCGCTTTTAAATGATTTCAGTGCTTATCATCCCATGCATTAGTACCTATCTGTATTCTTGCTTAGCAAATCATGAGGCGTTGTGGCTTCAGCAACCAGAGCTGGGTGTTACCATCTGTAGCTGGGGCTCCACGTTCCATGTGGGGGTACCATACATAAAATCTAATCATCCCTAATCCCCTTAGATTATATAATAACCATTTCAAATTTATCCCAGCCCTTTGCTGGTTACAACGCCCCTGAGATTAATTTTCTACCGTTGTTTCTTTTTCTACTTTCATTTTCCTTTATGTTATTTTAAAATATTTATTTAGTGTAGTGTGATTTTTGTTTGTTTGTCATAGTCTTTTGCTCCCCATGGTATCGTTCGTGTACTGCTTATATGTATGCATTGTAATTGTAGCACTTATATATATATATATATATATATATATATATATATATATATATATATATATATATATATATATATATTTATAACAATCCAAAAGAATTGTATCGTCAAAGTGCTCAATGCTATATGCAGAGCTATATACTTAAGAATAAAACTTTAAAAACCAAGATAAAAACTGTTGTTTGACTATAATTAAAATCACATAACTCTGAGTTTCACGCTTGGTGCGATCATCAGATGTCTACAGAAGCAGGTGTTGGAAAACTATTTGTGCGCTGTACCTGATGAATTAATCATGGAAAAAGAGATGCTTGAAACATTTATCTATGCTTAGATGTTGAAAAATAAGGAAATAGACCAACAAAAATGAAACTCTATCGATCTATCGACAAAAATCTACGAGAAGTAGAACATGTTCTACTTCATCGACAGGTGAGTCATCGACTTTCTTCGAACGCAGCGTCTTCGTTTGCACTTGCCGACATTCTTCGTTTTGTCGATGACTTTCCGAATCCATAGACGAAAATCTACAGTTTGAACTCAGCGTAAGTTAGTGGAACCTTTATTCTAGGTTTAGGGTTGGGGATAGAGTTGATCGAAGTCCAAAGCAGCGTTAGCTGATGCGACTACCGTGAATAAAGAACGAATAAAAATGAAGGTGACAAAATTTTTGACTCCGAATCTAGTCCTGCTCCAAAAAAATGACTCCTGATTCTGCTCCTGCTCTTTTTGTAATGCAAATGTGTAAACTCCTACTCCTGCAAGATTCCTCTTTAATTTAACTTTGCTTGCTTATTCCTAACGTAAGGAAAATTCAAAGTTAAATCTGTAACCGGCTTTGGCTCCGGCTGCCGGTCCATTTCTCATGTGACTCCGGCTCTTGCACCGGCTCTTGCACCGGCTCTTGGTCCAGCTTTGACCAAAATAACTTAACTCCGGGTCCGGCTCCTGCTCCGATTGTTGATCACCTATGGTTGGGACTGAGGTTAGAATGGAAAACCAGCATGAAAGACACTAGCTCGTCCTGTGCATAATGCCGAAAATGTTATTTCACATTCTCAACATACATAGAAAGTGGTTTTAAGGAAACAATAAAATACTTGGGAATTGCAATACCCAAGTGCTGAGTATTCAATGAAAAATTTAACCAAATATCTCGTGCCTACCAGTGGCGGCTTTTTAAAAATTTTCAGGAGGGCAAAGAGGCTGCATATACCGAGTAATTTAGAACAAACACATGCACTCGACGAATACTTGAGAATATTTGTCGATTACATGCGTTTTTCATAAGCAAAGTGCACAAGAAAATTGAGGCTCAAGCAAAAATGTGACTTTCTCATTAAAAAGTCATGTATTTAGTCTTTGGTCCACTACTTTTGCCGAGAATTTGCCAACTCGATGGCACCTAGGGGTACTTTGCCACCTCTTGCCCCCTTGATATCCGCTACTGGTGGCTACAATGTCTGCCAATGGTACTTGGATTACCCAGGCAGCTTTTGAAATTTTCTACCCTGTGCCAGCTCGGTAGCAGTAATAAGAATGTAAACCCCCTTCTCCCTTTGTACAATGCTGAAGCGTTAGCCAAAGCCCTTAGCTATTTATTTAGAAAGGCATCTTTTGTAGCTCGTCTATGCCTTAACTCGAAGGAAGCTTTCCAAGATTTTTGGCAGACATTGTTGATACAACAAGCATAAAGATGTTATGGTAGCTACATATATACACATGAACTTGAAGAGGGGCTAAAAATCTGTATCCTTTATTGCAGGTTACAATAGTGGACATTGATGATACTGCTGGTGCAAAAACTTGTGAAGAATTCACAAAGGAATTTGGGGGAGAAAATATTAACTATATCCATTGTGATGTAACTGACGAAGGAAGTTTCGAAAGTAAGTTTTGTGAATGTCGGGATTACTGAAGTGTTGTATCTAGGATTTGTGCAGTGAAAAATAGAAAATGCATCCCATGGACAGCACCAACTACCACAAACTGAGGAGAACTTCATTTGGGCACCCTCTTCATAGACCATATCTTTTGAGAGTCACTACCAGTCATGTAAGGAAAGTTCTACCAAACTATTTCTATAAAACCGTGATAAAGAGTAATGCTATTCAACAACAACGAAGTAAATCTTGCTCGAGGTACCTCGCCCCACCCCAACATTTCCTCCTCAAATTTGAACTAACTAGAAAATAGATCTTGGACAAAGTTAGAGGTGCATGTTCCCCTGCCCCCCCGCCTAGGATCTCCCTTGGGATGCATCATTTGTCAAGCAGAATAACTCAGATTGAGAGTGAATGGAATATGACAATCACATTTGGAGAAATTAGCATTTATATAGCATATTTTCAATGCTATAAGTTGTATATCAGTAACTTAATGGGGAAGGGAAGGGTATCATAAAATTTCCAGATACAAGCTCCAATACAATGATCTAGATTTCAAAGCAATAAAAGCCTTGACATTTCTGCGTTTGCTATGTATAGACTCAGGTAATCAACTTAAACCAGGGCAATATTTTTGCCCAACAAATGCTAACATTGTTGGATATAAATTGTGCGCTGGTTTGGTCACCCATGTTTGGCATTTTTGGTTGATGTTGGATAATGTTGGATGATACTGGACAAAAGTTTGGTTTGGTCAAAAATGTTGGATGCTGCTGGATTTTGTTAGGTGATGTTGGAATGGTTTGTCCACTACCCAACGAAGTCATAAATGGTAAAAGCTGTCACGTTTTGAATTCATTTGCTTAGGCCAAGTGAACCTACATTTACGGAGGAGGACCCTTCGATGCTACTGGTGTGACTTGCGAAAGGTAGAAACCAAACATCAAAAGAAAACCATTTGAATCTTATCATTTAGCCCCAGGTGTCAAAAATTGCATCAGTTGGTTGTTTCCTCGTCTTCGGAGGCTGTCAGTTCATCACGATTCTCGTATACAACCATTTATTATTATCAGTAATATTCAGAGCTGGACTTTGTGAAGGACATGAAATTTTAAGTATCCCACTGTTCAAGATAAAGATAAGATTCTGTTGTTGTCTTTGCATTTTTGCCGTATGGAATAGNGGGCACTATACTGTTGAAAGATAAATTGATGCTTTCATTGTTATAAATTTTCCGAATAATGTCAGCGAGGTCAAGATCCATTTCGTCTACATTTCATGGAAAGTTCTCCTCCACTTCGTCAACGGTTCTCAAGGGAACCCTGCTTGTACCTTATCTTCCCAACTCTATACAATCTAGATTTGATGCAACTAGCTTTTTCGCAATGTCTGAGTACGAATGGCCTTGCGCATCGTAAAAATTCATGGCACTTTTTGCTCTGTTCAACTCACTAGTTTTCAACACTTCTCCTTAAGCCTATATACTTGGTAGTTTATTTTAGCTGGTGTATAATTGAATGATGTTGCTTTGTCTAGAAATTTTATAACTAGTTGCTATGTGGTAAATTTTAAGATGCGTTAACAAGCACAGTATCAAAGCATGGCAGATTGGATTTGCTATGTAACAATGCAGGTGGAG
>OLMO02000009.1:17026244-17043010 GCA_900291935.2 Cassiopea xamachana | reverse complement strand
TACTTGTAACGTGACTGGGCTATATACACCTATACATGCACCTTTACATAAACACATACATGTATCACGTATTCAGACGTACGAACATACAGACAAACAAAACTCAGGGGGTTTGGCAGAAGTGCTACATTTCCTGCATATTTTAGCAGTAGTCGAGCACTTGTCGAAGAAAATTGCAACTAAAGCAATAAGTGGATTTCTTATTAAAAAAAGTTTGTATTTAGTCTTCATTCTATTACTTTTGCCAAGAATTTTCTGACTCCATGGCAGCTGGAGGGCAGCTTGCCCCCCGTGCTTCCCTTACTATCCAAAAGAATTTGAGAGCAGAGTCCCCAAAGAAATAGATTACAATAACGTATTTCACATTTGCTATAAATGTGACAATAAGGTCACCAATTTTTCACCTTTCAAATGTGAAAAAGTGAAGACTTCATTGTCTCACTAAAAGAAGTGTCCCTCAGAACACCCTCTCTTCGCCAAGATATATGGACAATTTTCCGACACACATTGGAAAGTTGATTTGCCAACAGATATTAGTTTAGGGTGAAACATCCCATGCTCCCTGTAATCACTTGCCTGTGAGTATATTAACGAGGACGTTATGAAGATTTTACCAACAAAATTCATCGAAGATACAGATAAATTAATGTCGCCAAGTGTGAAGATTGCAAGTAGTGGCAAGCATAATAAACATCCTGGGGCTTATGATGTGTGTTTTTAATGTTTTCTACGTTTGTTCATATTATTTTACTTAGGTTAACATTGTAATTAGGCTTTTCAAGCATTGGCTTTTTGTATTTTTATTGTGTTTGTCTTAAACTATTTTAGGGGGGTTACCTTGCAGCATAGCTAGTTTTCAAGGGGCCCTATAGCCCAGTGGTAGAGCGTCTGTCTCACAACCAGTAGGTCGTAGGCTCGAACCCCGGCCGAGTCATACTAAAGACTTTAGAAATGGTACTCACTGCCTTCTCGTCTGGCGCTCGACATATGAGAATGTAGTGGGAAAGTTAAACTCGCGGAGCTGCCAGTGGACCAGCCCCCCGCTGTAGCATTCACTTTATTCACAGACGCGTGGCCTAGGGCTATAGAAATGGAGATAGGCGCCGCCCTATGCGCCATTGGGCGCGGGAAAGGACTTTGATTTTGATATGATGTATAAGCTAAAGTAAAGATATAAGTTATACTGTACAGTATTTTATTGTACATAGAAGGCACCTTGAATGACTGGAATGAAATATTAGCATCTGAAATTAAACATTAGCATACAATAAAGTCACTTAATACTGTGGTATTGGTTGATAGCCTGCTACAGATCATTACGGAAGCATGAGGTTGTTGTTTCTAGGCGATACTCCCGAAAAACATGTAGCAGCGAAAGATAAGACTTCACTCAATTGAATGAAGCCAGGTACTGACCGGGTAGGGTGTAGAACGCTTCTCTCCAATGCCCTGTTCCATGCCTTCAATCTTCTTGATGTCATAATCATCTTCTGCTACCGATCTGCATAGGACCAGTCCAATTCCGCATGAAATCAACATCAATAGAAGTGTACTTTTCATGTTGAACAAGTTGCGAGATGTGAAGTGTATTGAGGAGCGTAATGCTGTTGGCTATGTGGCTGATGTGTCTTCCAGAGAAGAGTGAAAACAGCTCTAGCATAACAGTTATTTAACGATTTTGCGACAGTAAAACGTCAGCTATCACAAGGGTGAATTAATCGTATGAACTAATTCACACGGCTCTTTCCAATATGGCGGAGTTTGCTTACATTGATTATTACATGCATTTCACTTCTATCACCCAGTGGTTAGCCGAGGCACCTTCTGTTGGGGGAGGCAGGCGTTCTGACCAATTGACAAACTATTGTTACTAACTTGTCACTAAAAAACGGTCACAGAAAATACTGCGGTCAACCCTCTTGCTGTGCGGCTAACTTTTTTGACCAACTTTCTTGCAAATTTGAAAATATTGGGGGCGTGATGCCATGCTCCCATCGGCACATCCCTGGTATCACCATTTAAAGTACAATGCAATTATCATAAAAATTTAATAAATTATAATAGAGTTTGAAACTGTAGCATAAGAATGTGTTATTATCTGCCGTCAATGGGTTGGGTGTCCTTCTTGTGATTACATGGTAGCTGCCCTTGTTAAATTGTGCGGTTGATTTCTGCCAAATCGTGGAAATAGTTGCAGTGAAACTTCAACGAGGTGAAGTTAATGTTTTATGTATAAATAAAAACCTACTGGTGATGTGAAACAAATCGGCTTATTGTGCGCAAGCGCGTAATATCACACAAGCCGGTGGTGTGAAGTTAAAGCCTGGTTCACATATAGCCGTAGCTGCCGGCGACTGCCGCTGGCACTGCTACTACGGTATGCCGCAGGCAATTTAGTCCGTATGTGAACACATTGTCCCCAGAAGCCGGCGGCAGCCTGCAATACCGTGAAGAAAGTTGAGCTTTGCTCAACAAAGCAAAAATCTAATGTGAACATTGTGCCTGCGGCATCTATTGTATGCAAACCGTCATGTAACAATGGTTGAGCAACAAATACTTAATAATTTTACGGTCTCGTCTCCTCTTTCGTGTGCTCCTGAAAAGTAAGATGGCTGTAGCAGCTGCTAGGCAAGAAGCAATAAAAATAAAAAGCCATGTTAATACGAAACATTGATTAGATGTATCCAGTACAACCCTGTCAGTTACGATAGACAATGATGTCATATGCTTTGCTGAAATGTTTTGAGAACCTACATAATTGTCTTCGTTTCAACTTTTATGAGTTTAATTTACCAATGCGTAGTAGGTCAAAGTTAATTCACAGTGAGTTGCTAACAAAAGTTGCCTATTAGAGCTGACGCCATTTTCCTGCAGTGCTCCTGGTTCCCGCGAGAAAAACTGAAAGGAACAACAACAATAAAGATTCAATAATAAGTGCTTGGCTATCGGCATGGTTACCGGCCAAAGAATGTTTTTGTGAGCATATCGCCTGAGGTAGCCTGCGGCACATGTTCCTACGGCAGTCGCCGGCTATTACGACTATAAGTGAACCAGGCTTAAATAATGTTTGCCATACAAACACCACCCGAAAAGCGCAAAGCATGACCTATTTAGAGCAGTCTTGCAAATCTTAAGTGTGGTCTTGGAAATTTAAAAGTGTGATCAACGTGGTTATTTTCGCATGCTTTTATTTCTTTAAACTCTTTCTGTGTTTTGGCCTGTATATACTCTATGTAAATTTCTAGACCAGTAACCATATGTTTCAATTTGGCATCAAATAATAACAATGATATGTTGGCGTGCTTGAAGGGCGTGGTCATGAAAAGGCTCAAGTAGGGTGTGGTCAAGCTTTATTATAGCATAGTGTGGATTTGGAAAATTTCCTTAAAATAGGCCCTGATACATAGGTACCATCTACGGAGGGCTTGGGGGGTCGAGGTACCTCTGGGTAATGCTACGGGGCGAGGGAGAGCTGATCCCCTCTCTTAGTTTTTGGCAGTTCAAGTTACAGAAACCCATGAACTTACGTGATGACACTTACACATCGACAATTCTGTTATGCATCTACTGTATATATTTGTTTGTTTGTTTGGATAACTTTTTCTTTTCTTATCTTGAGTAAAATACATATATACTACAAGGTACAATCTCTGCCAAAAGTCTTGGAACACTTGCATTATTTCTGCTGTTCATTTAGTAGTATCGCCCTCTCCCCCTCAAAACGATGTTGTTATATACAGTGTTGACAGGTACAGAAAAAGTCGCTATGCTTGCAGACCCTTCTCTGACAAATATACACTTAATTCAACATTGTTCCTAGGGGGGGGGGGGGATTTCAATCGTTCGACATGGATGACAAAATCATTTTTGTCAGAAATTATGCATTAATTAATTGGTGTTCCAAGGACTTGTGGGGGAGATTTTACATATTACAAAACGTATTCATAGTATGCAGTTTTTAAAATTTTTTAATTTGAGCCCTCCTGAGAAAGTCAAAATTCAGTCTGATAGGTGAAATGCGTTTGCCCATATAAACAGGCTCTTAGACAGATTGAAAGGAAAGCCCGCAGTGCATGTATAGAAAAATAGCCCAGAAAGTGCACATTCAATGTAGCACAATTAGTTTAAACAACGATACATTATTATTGGAACTGTAATTTTCTTCTTGAGATTTGTTTTGAAATCTTCTTTTGAACTTTAGAATGCTAACAAAGGAGAGAATATCCGGGTGAATTGTTTGTGTCCGTCTTTTGCCCTTACTCCTATGATAGAGAAAGCATTGGAAGCACGGCCCTCCCTACGGCAGACAATGGATGAATTTGGAATCGTTCCGTAAGTTGCAACATAGTTTTTGGTCTCCCTTAGATCTCAATCTCTCCATCTATCTGCAGTATGCTCCCAATAACTGGGATTCCCAAGTTGAATCCGAAATCAGTGCCAGTTGGCTAGAGTTCCAATAAAGCTGAGCTCTCGATAACTGGGACTTATTGATAGATACAGTTGTGGTCCCACCAAGCCCCATCAACACTATGCCGGATTCATCTTGTACCCCATTCTTGACCGAATCCGATATCAAAATTCTGCATGTTCATACTATATTGGATTCAGTTTTAGGCGTTGTTCACGCGACTCCGCTCCGCTTCATTGACTTCATTAAAGCCTTTTGTTTAGAGGACCTTTTCATGGCAACTGTACCTGCCTGAAAATTGATTGACGCTCGAACACAAAGCTGACTGCAGTTCAGAGAGAGCTTCCGTAGCGACGATGTATTGGATTCATGCATCCACACTAGTTCAAAAATAATCCGATATCGAAAGTAATCCGATACATACCACTTTCACAGCGGAGTGATTTCACTCCGGAAAAGCGACACGGAACATATCGGATTCATCCGGTATAGTGTGAATGGATGGCCTGATATAGGAAGTCATCCGACATGTGATGAATCCCATATAGTGTGAATGGGGACTTAAGCAGAGGACCATGTAATTACAGCATGCACTAATAAGACTAATAGAAGATTGGAAAACTGACTTAGAGCAGGACAAGCACATTGCAGCTATTCTCATGGCGTATCTAAAGCATTCGATTGTCTCCGAACAAACCTACTTATTGCAAAATTACATGCCTATGGTGTAAGTAGTAGCCCCCTAAGACTGATACAGAGCTGCCTCGCAGACAGAAAACAATCTGTAAAGTTAAGTGGATACTTTTGCAGACGTGTGTCCTAAATGAAGGGGTACCACAAGGATCAATGCTTGGTTCTCTTTTCTTCAATATTTTTATAAACGACTTCTTCCTTATTATTGGCAGCAGGTCTTTGTGTAATGTTGCAGATGACAATACAATCACAGTTTCCGCTAGCAGTTTTGAGGAACTTAATGAATTAGCTGAAATAAACATGATCAAATGCATTGAGTAGTTTAATCATAATCACTTGGCAGCCAACAAAAGTAAATTCTGATCTTTGGTTGTAAGCAAACAGCATACGAATATTGAAGAATTTGTAATAAACAATGAATTCAAAATTGCAGTAAGTGGCACAGTAACACTTCTTGATGTCCAAATTGATTATAGACTAAAGTTTGACTCTCATATTTAGAAAATCTGTACAAACGCATTATTTCATGTTCATAAACTCATTTATACTTTGTCATTTCAAAGATTGTCCTCTTGTTTGGCTGTTTTGCAACAAGGGCAGTCAACAGAAATTGCAAATGCTTAAAAAAAGAGCATTACGCTTGGCGCTATCAGATTATTCCTCATGTTATGATGAGCTATCCCGCTGCTCATCATAACATGAGGAATAATCTGAGGAACAATCTGAATAATCTAATGGCGCATAGGGCGGCGCCTATTAGAAACGGAGATAGGCACCGCCCTATGCGCCATTGGGCGCGGGATGGACTTTGACTTTTGACTTTATGATGAGCTCCTACAAAAGGCTAAGCTTACTACAGTCCACATTCATTCAATTAGAAAATTAGCCCTGGGAGGTTTTCAAAACATTGTAGAGTCTGAACCTTGTCTTCATGAAATATTACTTTATTCCAAAACCTTCAGTTTATGACCGTCGCATGAGAGGTACGCACTATATTCCTAAGGTCAAAAGCACTAGATATGGAATTAAATCCCTCAGATTCTTGGGGCCTAAGATTTGGAACTCTCTACCAGATGATATAAAGCTGCCAAACATCAGTTCAAAACACTCATATACAACTGGTTCTCAAACAACCAATGTGCCTGCATGGTCTGCAGCCAGTAGCAACATTATTTGAATTTAATCTGTATTACTGTATGTTAAAATGTATTATCATTCAGTATTATTGTAACACTAACATTAAACAAAGTTATTATTATTGTTTTTATTACTAGAAATCTCCTCATAACCTCTTACATACATGTCCACTCTGAAATGCCCATTTCTAATATTCATATAGGCATATATCCACCGATAGTATTTTACTTAATACGTAATACCCTTTACATATTACGTTTTATGACGTTATTCAGTTTCGTGTAGGGAATAATGTGTCAGAAATTAACGCTTGATTTAGAGGCTAGTTTTGAAGCATTTTGATCTCAGTCTCAGTTAATCAAAGTCGCAACTGGGACCCTAATTAGGTCCCAGTTATCCGGGATCAAAATTAAGCGGAGGAAAGTATATGTAAATGTATAAGATAGTGCACCAAGAAAAACGACTATGTTTGCAAATTTCCAAGATATGTTTCGGTTTGAGCACCAACCCGAAACATGTCTTTGAAATGTAAAATCATAGTCGTTTTTCTTCATGTATTATCTGGTTTCATAATATTGAGAAATTTTGACAAATGCATGGGAGTTTTCAAGGGGAATGGAAAAGTGGCCCCACTTAGCGGGAGTCCCAGTTATCCGGGGTCCCAGTTATCGATAGTACTATGTATTTCCATGTTTATGAATGTAGCGTATACTGAGTGTCGATTTTTGTTTGCATGAATTGTATATCAATATTGCATTGTCTAGCTTTCTCCATTTTATTGACAGCGTAAGATTTTATTTTTATAGAATAGATGATGTTGCCAGAGGATTCATGGAACTGGTGAATGATGAATCAAAAGATGGCGAAGTCCTAACAGTGACAGTTGAGGGGCTGGTGTATTTTACTGCCGAGCATGAAAAAGTACCAGTTCAACCAAGCCTTTAGTTCCAATTTTGCTACCATACTAAAGCCTACTGTTCACGCAGATTTGAAGCAATATGGTTCTTTTGAAACTTTCACATAAAAGTTCACGTAGCAGTTTAACTTATCATATGTTCAATTATCTGAACAAATCTAGCTATTTCTTCCTGGAATTTGGCGGGAATAGGCAGAAAGTATGACATTTTCGCTCCTTGTTTAATGTACTATGATGTTTATTGCTGTAAACAGTGATATCGCTTTTCTAGCTGCACATGAATTGATTTTAGACCCCGTGTACTCTGCTGCGGATCACTTGTTGATCAGTACCACAAAAGTGCCGGTTGGCCTTCCGTTTTCACTGTTCCGAGCAATCCGTAGCACAAGCGGTGCGGTTCGCCGTATCACTTTTGATCCTATTAGGAAAAGGACCAATAGCGCTCCAGACTACATACAAGTGACATGTTCAGGCCGCATCTACACTGCTACGGATCAATTTTTCATCCGAACCAAAAGTGATCCGTTGCAGTTATCATTATCATTATTATTATTATTATCAAAAATAATCGTAAGAAGCCTAAGTATCGCCCCCTTATGGTAGATCTTGACAAAGCTTATGATAGGATAGAATTTGTCAATCTCTGTATTAGTTCCCTCGGTATACTCGGTAATTCATCAGACTCATTTCTTGAAATGTGTAACGACATAGGCATCGATACACATCATCTCAACTTCATAGTTACAAAGTTATCTACTCTAATCATCCTAACAACTTATTATATATTTTGTATGAGGAATAAGCCATGGAGTCAATCTTAGCTCTTAAACTATTATTATCAACATTCTATTCAGGCGCGGATCCAGACCGGTTTCACCGGTTTCCGTGCATCGGTCAGGTTTCCAAATCAAAGATAAGTTTTTTAATATCTCTCCAATGTTGCAGAAAATCAAAACAACTTTGGTCAAAATTAATTCCAGTTTCAGATGAACAAGGCCATGCATCTTATTAGCCATGACATGCTTCAATTCGACATAAATAAGCAATAAAACAATCGATGACATAATCATAGCGTCACTTGTTTGGCTTTATTTGCTATGATTCTCTTGGAGGTCACATCATTGGAGCATCTGTCATCAGTTAGTGCGTAACGTATTTGCACATGTGATTCACTCGAATAGCTGTGACGTTTTCAATTGTTTTGACATCAGTCCTTTGTAATCTTTGTAATGTTATAAACCAATAAGGGCTGAGTAAACCGGTCCAGAGACTTCCGTAAACCGGTAGACGATTATTTAAAGTCAGTGAACCTGTGTCGATTAGGAAGTAAACCTTTTCTGAAGGAAGTAAACTGCGACTTGCAAGGGAAGTAGATTTCCATCGAACAGAACAAGAGAGAGCACTACCAGAAGATAGAAATGACTGGCTCAGAAATAGAAGATCTTTGTCTACTTCACAGTGCCCTTAAGGAAAAGGGTGAAGGAGAGATTAAATGGATTGGCTGCACTGCACGTCCATAAGCATTTGCCTCTCGATTTGGAAAATATGATAGACGACTTCGCAGCAATGCATCCAAGGAGAATGATGACAAATATCTTAAATGATTAAGGCTTAAGTGATTCGACTTTCCAGCAATAGTGTGATTGTCAAACATCAAATGACGGTTCGATAGGCATGAAAGTAAACGAATAAAAGATAATGCTATTCCATTAGTTGGAGAATAAATATACCATTTATATTTTAATTTTCATTGCTTTAAACAGCCTTGTTTTGTTTTGAAAACGTTTGGTGGAAGCTTAGTTGGATAATCATTTTTTATAGTAAAGAGCGTTACCCACGTTTTGTGACAATCTAAAAGGTGTAGTCATTCCCCAGGCATCGCCCCCTCACTCCCTCCATGTTTTGTAAACCGGTCAGAATTCAGGTCTGGATCCGCGCCTGCTATTTTATGTATTGATTTCAGTTTTAGTTATGCATGTTCATGAAAGCCAGCCAAGTACAAATTACCTGTCAGTGAGATTTGTATTTGCAGATTTCATAATATATTGGTGAAATTAAGTTTGAAAAAAAATATTTAGGGAGAGTATCCCTTCAGCCAAAGCTGGTTTTCAAGGGGCCCCCCGTTTTCCATACATATATACAAATTTGTCGGAAATCTTAAAAACCTATTTAAAACTGATGTTTAAAAAAAATTCAGAATAAGTTGAATACATAAATATATAAAATGAATACATAAATATTAAAGAGAAAGAAAATAATTAGCTCATAAGGCAAACTGTACAAAATCTATATAAACTTGTAAAAGTTGGCAATGGCCAGTGCCGATTTTATCCCGGTTGAGAGGCTGTTCCACAATTTTGCTCCGCGGAACGAGAACCCTGTTTGGCCATTGACCGAATTTCGTTTTGGGATTTGAAGGTCAGTAGCAGTGTTACGAAGCTCGAACGGAGGAGTTTTCATTATTTCGAATAAACAAGTCCTGGAGGTAATGTGGAGCGAACCCATTAACTGATTCATACAGCATAACTCATGATTCGTATTGAATCATTTCGTTAATTGTTGTGATAAGGGTATTACTGGGAGTATCATACCTGCTATCAGTGATTATTCTCACTGCTCGATTCTGCAACTTTTGTAAAGTATGCTGTTATAGAGACACTTCAATCTGTCGAATGGTAGAAATTGTTTCAATATTT
The DNA here is from genome assembly GCA_900291935.2 of Cassiopea xamachana. Classification (NCBI taxonomy): domain Eukaryota; kingdom Metazoa; phylum Cnidaria; class Scyphozoa; order Rhizostomeae; family Cassiopeidae; genus Cassiopea; species Cassiopea xamachana. The sequence continues at coordinate 17,033,160 of OLMO02000009.1, read as the reverse complement.
GATTATGCCCAAGGACCGTGATACTGCTTTTGAAATCTCTTGGATGTTTTTTTCCAGTCCAGAGAGCTATCAATGTACATCCCTAATTATTTGATGTTTTCAGCAGCCTCTACCAGTGCATCGCAGGTATTAAGAGCAAGTGTCACTGCCTGGTCTTTCATAGAAGCTTGCTATGTCTATTAGAAATGACCAATAATTGAATTTTGGCTACATTTAGAGATAGTGTATTACCCATCAGCCAAAAATGTAGATTCTTAAGGTCGTCACTGACTGTCTCAATCAGCTGGGATATTTTTTCAGACTGAAGCACTAAACTGGAGTCGTCAGCGTATATGGATACCTTTGCATTTTTGACTGAACAAGGCAGATCATTTATGTAGATCAGAAATAGCAAAGGGCAAAGACACGAGCCATGGGGAGCCCCAATATTTATTTTTGGGATACTAGAGTCTACACCGTCAATCCTAGTGAATTGTGAAACCATTTTAAATCAAGCTCTTGAATCCCATAATGGTCAAGCTTTTGCAAAAGAATGTTATGATCGACGGTGTCAACTGCCTTTTTCATATCAACAAGTACTGTTCCAACATATTTACCGAGATCCATCCCACTATACCAATCATCAGTGTTTTTAACAGCAGTAAGCGTTGAGTGGAAGGCTCTAAACCCCCACTGATTGGCTGATAGAAGCCCATTGCTATTTAGGTGCCTGTAAAGTTGGTTGTATATAATTTTTCAAAAAGCTTGGAAATGACCGGTAGGACTGAAATTGGTTAATAGTTTTCTTTAGCACTCTTGTCCCCATCTTTAAACATTCGTGTTACTCTTGCAATTTTCCAAATAGTAAGAAATTTGCACTGGCTGATAAATCTGTTAAATAAACATATAAGTGATTTACTGACGATTGGTAAAGCAATCTTTAGAAAATAGCTAGATATGTTGCCATTTCCAAAGCCTTTTGAGGTTTTGATCTTAGCCATGGCATCTCCTATCTCCTATCTGCTGATATTGAATATTTTCAAAATGGAATCTAGTGCTACAATTATCCATTGCATACATTCCGTTTAACAAAGGATTTGCAAAATTCTTCTATCTTATTTGCTAATTCTTCATCAACAGAGCAGATATATGAGTTTATAGCTTTTCAGATTTCCCGTTTAAGATCCGTTGTTGCGCAAACGGGGCCTTAGATTGCGTTTCGGCTGTAACTCATCTTTTCTTTAGACAAAAGGGTATCTGCAGGCTGCATGAGAAGACTTAGCGGACCACATCCGTTCTGTGGGCCGTAGTTTGGAGATTCCTGGTCTAGGGTGTTCGAGAACCAGTTCGGTCCTAAGGAAGACAAAAAACACGTGCCTTATGTGCCTCAAGTTTGCTAAATGCCAAGTTCAATCATGATTAAATATGAACAAGTGCTGAAATTATTCGTCGTGGCTCTCCTTCCCCAGTTAACAATTATGTGATGTATCTGAACAACGTTGAAATCATATTGAGAAAGAACAGGCACTTTTTTAGCAATAAAACTATGGTAAAAATTAGAAGGGTATTGCATGGTTTTCCAGTTAGTGTAGTAATTTATGCCATTGTCAATAGAGCTATTCTAATAATTTCATATTTGATGCTGAAGAGGCGACACAGACTATCTTGGGCCATTGTATTTTGCTTGGCTAAAAACTGTAACTTAGAATTTATGCTGGCAGAATCTTCACATCAATGGAAGAAGACATACTTGCACACAGGCACCAATGGTAGATCATCATATGTCCCAGAAAACTGGTGTTGTATGAAGTTCCAGTGATGACATTAAGAGCTAAGGCATTGCTAATGAGTGAATGTTCTAGCAAGCAAACTTCTGATCAGCGAAACAGATTTAATGTCAATGAAGCTGCGAACCACCTGTTTGCTAAAGAGGGACTATGTGGAGTTGCAGAGGTAAATTGCACCAAATGTTTAAATGGAAAAGCCCATAAGTGAGAGAGCACAAAATAGAGTACATCGGCTTAAGTATCTTTTGTCAACTTACTTAGCACTTTAACTATTCAGTTTCAAATCTTTCTGAAAGTTATCTTAGCAAAAATTGTCGAAAAGAAGGAATTTTCAACAGCAAGAGTATGCACCAGGAATATAATAGGAATTATCTATAAAGGGTGTCTGCACATTCCTGCCAGTTATTAACTCTTCTCCCTCCTCTTATCCTCGCTTGTCCACTTTCGACTTAGCAACTCCCCTCCCCTAGTCCGTGTGGCTACTAAGTTGGCAGACAATTAAAGAGGAAGAAGATGATGATGAAATGACTTTAAATTTCCTCTTCTTACAGCTAACCACCCTCCCTCCCCTGTCCGCTTTTTCCGCATTGTGGCAAACCTCTCCCTCCCCTAAGGTGCGTATATCCTTTATGGATGCCCCCATAACATGATACAGAAATATACGCAAATTTGATCAAAAAGGTAGTAGCCGTGCCTGTAGAAGCGTAGGGGCGGGAGGGGACAGGGGGCTGCAGGCTCCTCAAGTTGGGTAGAAATCCGCTTCATTCGTAGAAATTTTCTGTTTGCTCTCCAGTTCTATTTGATATTTCGAGCAGAAAATTTATAGCGCCCCTAAACTTTACATCCTCATACGACCATGCGTGCATGAAAGGTTGAGTGCTAAATTTATATGAACACAGTGACTTTCTTTGGTCTCAAATAGCAGGTGTTGAGCTTTCTTAATTTTTCAATTTTTCAAATTTTTCAATTGCTTCTTTTTAAAAAATCCACGTTGTGTTTATTTCCCTAAAGACATTCATGTAGACCTCGAACTCTACTATGTTTAATGACTTAATTACTGACTCATTATTCATGCTAAAGTGCTATCGAATATATCACTGTTCATTTTTACTGTAATGAGCATGCGTTTATATCTCTTTCATACATGCTTGCTTCTATTTGAGCCTATGGAAACTGTCAGAAGCCTGGCACTATCTAGTAAAATTTTGGCATAATTGCGAGGAATGGATCTGGACACAATGCTTTCCAGGTCTTTTTTAAGAAAAAATGAGAGCTGCACATAAAATCCAGTGATGCTGTGTTGAAGAATTAAATCGTAGATACAGGGGGTATATTAATGTTACCATGTCGTATAATTCCAATTCTGGTTGCGTTTCTCCCTTCATTTCAGACCTAAATATACCAATCTTACTGCTCTTTACTTTCTTACATCCTTTAGTTATCACATAATTACCTTTTGAATTGCACATTTTTTTAGAACTGCACATTTTGTGTAGAACTGCACGCTAAAAACCCTGCTGCTTTCATGCGAAGCTAAGCTCCACGAATAGCAGAGACTATCAGAAACGTTAGAAAGAGTTTGGGGGTGGCATCCGAAGAAAATTTTTTAGACCGCGCCCTTTACTTTGGTATATAATACATCTCCCAATAATAAGAGAAATCCCTTATGTTTGAGGGACGTTTGAGTAGATATGCCCTATGTTAGATATGCCCTATTTGCAAGTTCACACTTTTATCAAGCGTAGAATTGTTTTAGGCCTTGGTGAAAATGAGAGTTTCTTCCCATATAATCACCAATGACATTGCCTAAGCAAACTTCTCTCGTGTGCACTAAACAGTACCAATTGTGAAATAAATGAAGATTCTAATACAGTACTTTAATGTCATTTAAAATAAGTAAATTCAGAGTTACAATGCAATAAAAGCTTAGGGAAGAAGAAGCATGTTTTCTGAATTGTTTTCTGTAGAAAACATTCTTTTTTGATGAGGATGCTTGACATCATCAAAGTATGTGAGGGTTCTCATCTCGTCTACCCTTTCTCTTGACAGTACAGCATGTCAATATGAGCTAGACTTGGCAATAATGTCTGTACTAGAGAATGAAAAGGAGAGAGGCTCTTTACAGTTGAAGGGGATCTTTTTTGTCATCCCTTGATTGCTGCAAGAATAACTAGGGCGCCGGAAACAATTCTGAGTGGTGGGGGCAGGCTCCCAAAAAGGGCACTTTGAAAATTGAATCTTCTCAAAACACGACTGCTCTGATTTAGTAGGCTGTCTCTGTTGTTACCGATGATTATTCACTCCGATTTTCTAAGCAATGTTATCTGACTATATTTAAGCTGTGGAGTTTATCATGACATTTTTTGAAGTCACCTGCAAAACTTCCAATGTGTTAGACGTTCTACCATATGCATTATCTACTCTAGGGCCCACCATTGTTGAGTCCGAAGAAAATTTTCAATACTAGGGTTCCGAGATGGGTGAGAAATGTTATCTTTGGATTTCTTTTTGGAGAAAGCGTATAGAAATAAGAGAGGTATATTACTAAATGTTGAAAAGATTTACAGAGCGTGCAATTTGTGCTATACCTCCAAAGCTCGGAAAATGTGCATTAGAGCTGCTAGTGAAAGCATTATACCAATATAGCGTATGCATTTCAAGTATCTGCTATGCATGTCTGCTTTTTTGGTAATTATGCAAGTTGCAGGAAGGAAGCAGTGCCTACTTTTTGCAAACTTTATTTAGATAGCTTACCCAAGCTTCTTCATTAACTGGAGTTAACCTTCATTCCAACTTCTACCTAGTAAGGTAGGCCCGTAGAGAGCTGAATTGGATGCGGGATGGAATCATAGATGTGGAAGTCCACATCAGACTTAAGGAGCTCTTACATGTAGCAGATACGTGCCAATTAATCAAAATGCTTGAGTCAGCTATTCCTGCTATAGCTATACTGTCAAAAAATGGGGATCTGGGGGCGCGCCCCCAGGAAAAATACTTGAGCTAACGTCCTCTAAAACGTCGGAGAACAAAGTAAGCAAAGTAAAATGTGCTTGCATTCATCGCTCATTTTCATGCTGAGAAAGAGCTAATCATTCAGCCTGGTTTATTAAACTTTGGAGATTTAGAACAAAGAAATAGAAGACTACGCCAATTTCTCATTTCGCTTCAACCCCCTGCCTTCCCAGCATCTGATGGACTGTAGGGATGTAATGGAAAGCAACCTTAGTAGCTGAAGCTCAAAGAAACAGACTTCTAAGGTCATATTTTAGACTTCTAAAACCATAGTTTTAAAACCATGGCTTGCTCAGTAACCATAAGCTTGACTCATCTTTCTGGCACTGTGTTGAATTGTACTTGCAGAACTATTTCCAACATGATTGCCCTTCCACTACTAGCTGGCCCACGTTTGTGATTTCAGTGTATGAATTGCCTACAACCATGAGATCAGAGATTAAAATGTTAATGCTGATCTCCTTTTCAATAAACTTTCTATTGCACTGTATGACTAATAAAGAGTTGCACTAGGGCACCTCCCCGCTGCCACCGTGCTTTCGGCGCCCATGAGAACAACATCTTTGTGTTCAACAAAGTAGAGTCACATTTTACACGAAGCCAGCAAGTTGTGACATGCAAACGTTACAAGGACCAGCTTAAGAGTAGTCTCAAAGTCTGCAACATTGACCATAACAACTGGGAGACAGATGCAGCAGATAGAGTCCTTTGGAGGAAGAAAGTTAAAGCTGGAGTAGCCCAATTTGAAAATGAGAAAGAGAGAACATATGAAAGAAAGAGACAGGAAAAGCTGTTGAAGGCTCAACAACCCCGCCCTCCACCAAACATAACATGCCCAAACTGCCACAGACTTTTTTATGCGCGGATTGGACTCGCAAGCCACCTTCGGGTGCATGCTGACTAGGAAATTTCAATTCTCCGTACTCTGTCAAGAGTGGAGTCAATATATATATATATATATATATATATATATANAAAGAGAGAACATATGAAAGAAAGAGACAGGAAAAGCTGTTGAAGGCTCAACAACCCCGCCCTCCACCAAACATAACATGCCCAAAGTGCCCCAGACTTTTTTATGCGCGGATTGGACTCGCAAGCCACCTTCGGGTGCATGCTGACTAGAAAATTTCAATTCTCCGTACTCTGTCAAGAGTGGAGTCAATATATAATATATATATATATATATATATATATATATATATATATATATATATTAGATCTTTCTCATGAAAAGTGGAATAGGGTTTTGACATACTTAATTATTGGTGTGCCATCTATTTTTACTAACTCAAGGTGGAAGACCCCTCTAATTTGACCCGGAAAACCAAAATTTTTTTATTTTCGATTTTAGTACATGAATTATTGCTCTTGAAGATGGAACATACTTATAGACTATTATGCATCTCAAAGTTTGATAAAATTGCCCATATGTGGTACAATGTAGTATATTGTGCTGCATAGCAACGCCCTTAGCAACGGATAAAATGGGAGTTTTGGGGTAATACAGCCTCTCCACTTTCATTTCACGTAGTAGATTTATGTGGTTGGTTTGCCTGTGCGTAACCTCGCTGTGAAACAGTCTATCATAGAAGAGGCAAACACATAGCACCCTATTGTCCACGAATCCATGAACACGTTGAGTACAAATTTTGACACTTTGAGATGGATGGTACTGATGCTAAAAGCGCTGTTCCGAGACGAAAATTTAGATCAATTAAAAGACGGAAGCGAAGATTTCAAAGTAACCAGTTTTGTGACGCTTTGAGTAGCAAAAGGAAGATTGTTTTAGGCAGTGGGATTACTGCAATGAAAACAGTATCACATAGATCACTTAGGCCTACTACAGTTGAGGAGAATGGTGATGGTATCTGGCATTCAACACCACTGTCCAAGGCAGAGAAAGGATCTGTGTCGTCTAGGAAGATCGATTCAAGCCTAAGCCCAATAAAAAGGGTAGGAAGTATCGAGGAGGGTACAGGCTTTCGTTTCATGGACTTAGATGTGCTTGGAAATGTTTTTCAACTTTTTGCATGCCCAGATTGTTGTGAAAAGGGCTTGAATTTGTATGAAATACCCAAAAAGAAAATGGGCTGTGCCAGTTGTCTTCAACTTCAGTGTTTAACTTGTGGTTGGAT
>OLMO02000009.1:16979258-16990032 GCA_900291935.2 Cassiopea xamachana | reverse complement strand
ATCAAATGACATTCCACGAGTTTTGAAATGGTAGCCTTGTAACTATATTGAGTATCAAGAGTAAAGTGTACCAACTTTTTGCCTTTAGCCTGTGTATTTTCAGGAAAATAACGAAATTAATACTTCGATCATTGTCTTTATGGTCAAAATTTGATAGCAGCTTGAGGCACTGGCTTTCTCAAGTGAAGTCCAATTCCATCCTTGTTACAAGTATTTTATAAAGCTCTCTGTCAGATGCAATATAAAACGCACAAAGATCAATTCAAGACTTGGACATGGTATGAAATTGAATGCAAGCTTTGATAGAGCATATTCTAGCTGCATCGCAAATAATGGATGGCGGAGCACTATAAGTTCTCAATTTCCATACATAACCAAAGAAATCAAATCACAGTATTTCAAATAATGATACAGCCTCTAATAATGCGCAATTTCTAGTCTGTGAATATAGCAACTCAACAAATATAAAATTCAAAGCAGAAATTCACAACAAGTACATATCCCAACGGGACACTATCCCATTGTCAATCCGGCCATGCAGTAATGCAAAGGAAGATGCAAAAAACTCCATGAGATAAACGCAAGGACGTCAAAAGCACACAGAGGTGCTCCTCTCATATCAGAACATAACAGACATAAATAACAAAAAATTCTCTATAAATTCTAGATCCACTAATGAGTTGGGAATTGATTTACTATGAACAACCACAGTAAAACGTGGTTTCACTGCTTCTGGCAGCTTTATCAGAGAGTCCAGCACATTTTAAATGGAACCATTTATCACAATCATCACACTGAACCCAAGTATTTGTGGCATTACGAGGATGATAACAGTCTATGGACGCACATCTGTCATGAGCGTAAATAATTCCATCGTCCGATCTATGTCGTGGTTTGTTTTGCTTATGAACATCCTGCTTCCGTCTTTTNTGGTACCTATGAGAACAAGAAACGAAAACAAGCGATAAACTGATGTGGAGAAAATCGATGGTCTTGGGTTTATGCTCGTTCACTCTCCAATCAAAGATGGCATTTATGGCAGTATAGAGTAAGAAAATCATAAATCATGAAGCTATCCAAGCTTATACTGCAAATGCCAAGAACTTCTATAAATCTTGAAAGCAAAGCTTAGAAATAATACATTGGACAGAAGACCCGTATAAAATCTTGGCATACCATGTTTTGGCCTAATCTAGAGCCGATTCACATCACAAACAAAACTAAAAGTAAAATAAACATCGAGGAAATTTTGAGTTGAGGAACTAAAAGTGTCTTTTAAGATCACTGAATATCATTGAATATCAAACAAAAATTACAGCNCATTTAAGAAATCATTTCTTAAAAGACCCATGTTTCAATTGAAATGAAAAAAGGATTTCACTTAGCTGACAAAGTAAAGAGCGATATTGCCATTTCAAATGAACAAAAAAATTTCACTAGGCACAATCAAAATGAAGCTAATCAATTTCTATTTGAGGCTAAATACGGATCAAGATGCAACTAGTAAAACTGAATGAAAAAGCATGGTTACTTTCAAGCTTACGCTGGCGCAACTAGTTAAACTTTTAAAGTTATAAAGCTGCTGGAAACCGGGCTATTGTTTTACGAATGTAAGAACACAAGGGACTTACTAAAATCTGAGGTACTTTTACTAGTCAGTAATGGCTTAACACAACCTGTATTTTTCTAAAGGTACTATAGCATTTCTTGAAAGATGCCAAAATTCACAGATGATCTAAAGCGCAGTTCTTTGAATATGCACTGAAGTTCATTCAGAGTGCCTTCTGTCATACAAAATTTAATCCAATATCGTCTTTTATTGTAACCTAATCATCAAAATGTGAGCGAGGTAGCATAGTGGTTAGAGCGCATGCCTCCCATGCGGAAGGTCTTCGGTTCGAGCCCGATTCGATGCCCTGACCGAACGCTCGCTCATTGTTCACCCAGCAGCAAGTGGGTACCCAGTGGGAACACTGGGGGGGGCAAAGGCGGCGAGGAAAGGAACTGGCCACCCTACCTCACATGCTGATGGCTCAGGATAAGTGTCCTCACTAACGGGCACTCCCCTACGTATGAAAGTATACGGGACTACCTTTACTTTTTAATCATCGAAATAAGAGAAATGTTGAACGATGATAGTCTTGTTTTCACTAACCAGTCTTCTAAGTTCTTCAAATCAAGTAAGACATGGTCAGCTCAACTGGAGAAAGCAAAAAGCAGGTACAAGTAATGTGCGTAGTTTAACACAAAATGTCACTGTGAAACTCCTGATAAGTAAGCAGAATTCAAGTCTTTTCCAGCAAAAGCTTTAAAAATGCCTTGTCTCACCTGAAAAATGTCCTTGGTACTCATCACTGGCTCTGCATATTTTTGATGACTTCGTATCAGGCGATGCAACATCCCCTTCTACAGCTTCACGTCTTGAAACACTACTTGGTTGCACGAGGGTAGAAGACAGTGAAAATTCTTCGTCACTTTCATGTCCAGTCTCAGCACTTATAGACTCCACAATAGCCCGAAGGTCCACATCAGATGTTTGATAACCAAAATCTAATGTATCTGCGGGATTGGCCACGGCACTTTTATTCTCAAAACTGAACTTACTGCAATCAATATTCAAACATGGTGTTTCACACTGGATGGTTAGCAACAAATCACTTACAAGGTAAGCGAGCTTTGAAAAACTAAAATATACAGTATACACAGAAGTGGAAAAATAATGTTGTAAACCGATATATTAAAAATATTATAACAACAAGAATATAAAACAATTAGAGCTAATTTAGAATAGTTTTATCGACAACAAGAAGTCTCATATAAGTTTTTACATACTCGTATGCACCTGGTGTGAGTTCTAAGCGGCTGTTGCCATGGTTGTGTATCTTGTCGTTTGAAAAAGTGGTTTCACTATGTTGAACTGACGTGTGGCATTGAGTTGGCTTATCATTTTTTGTTCCCGTGTTAATTCTTTCAAACTACAACAATGGCATGAAATCATACGTTATTTAGATAGAAAGAACAGCAACAATAATTAATGGCTTTGGGAAGAGAAGAGAATAAGAATCGAATTATTCTAAATGATAAAAGCAACGCATAAAAATATTAATGGCTGACGCAGCTCCAAAATCCCATCAAGCTGGGATACAAAAAGATATAAAAAATCCTAACATTAACTGAGGTTTGAAGCAAGAGAATTTTATTAGCAAAGTATAGGAGGAGATTCGAGTTGGTATAGGATAGATGTAATACTTGTTTGAAGTGCTACTTGAGCCTGAAACAAGCACATAGCTGGAAGAAATGTCCAGGAGTGGCAAAACCTTCTTGCAGAATCGTCTTTTGGGGGGGGGGATAAAAACCTTATTTGACTATGTAAATCTACTGACAAAAAATTCTGTTGGAAGGCCAAAACCAGGGAAATTTTTCATTTGGAGGGCATTGCCCCTCTGTACTCCATGCAGATACGTGCCAGGTTTGACATGCTACTTGATTTTTGATGTGCTACTATGGTTTGTTCCTATGCATCTCTATTACTGATTACGGATTCCAGAATGGGTCTACAACACTAAAGTATGATTGCTATCAAAAAACTACATTTCTATTTGCAATGGGTCTCTTTGTCTTTGCTATTGTTCTATGACTTTTGTACTAGCCTAAAATGCTAGAATATGGGTATGTTCAAAATTATCAACTGGCATTATCTACACTGTAAATGGAATATTAATGGCCACTGTGCAATATCTGTGAAATCAAGCATAGTAGAGGATAAAAAGTCATTTCTCAACCTCTCATTGCCTCTATCCTGTAAAAACTTTTAAAAAATAAATATTTCAATTGCAAGGTATCTTCTAGTACTAACTCTATGCTAGCCCTTACGCTACCAAAAATGTGAGTGAATTGACATCATCTAAAGTTAATGGTAGAATGGATCTGACACACAAGTCATACTTATTGCTGATTTTCTAGGGTTAACTCCATATCAAAAAAATTCAAAGGTACCAAGCCCACCAATTCAAATTTCCTTTATTTCAAGTCAACCATACCTCAATGATACACTCAGAGCATCAAAATTTCAAGTCAATAAATGCAGTACCATGCTTACTCAATTAGAAGCTGCCTTTATATTTAAGGCTCACCCACAAAGCCATGCAGGGATAATTGGCTAGAAACCTAGTCAGCTGATGTTGATAAAGTACCTGAAGGCTGCTAACACTGGCCATCCTTGATAATGAATGACAGCCAGATATAAGCAATGACTTATAATCAAATTGATATGGTAAATCATAAAATTATGGCCACATTAAAAACATAGAAGTCAGCATCAATTTTTGCAACATCAATCTTTGGAAACTGATGTTGTTACTAAGACTAAGTTCTTAATTCTGCTTAAAAGTGTCAAACACAAGGTATGTTGGCATAAAGACTTCCATAATTGACACCAAACACTTTTTCTAAGATGGTAGACCTAGATCTAGAAAGCCTAGAACACTGAAGCAGCCAACTCAGATGCACAAAGTTTTCAAAGATTTGATTTGAGTTTGGGGCACTTTAACATGGAATTTCAAAAATGATCACAAAGAAATAAAAAATAAACTTCATGTGCCTGAAGTGAACTATTGCTGTACTAAAAACATTAGCATGGGTATGGTGTTCTATCTACTTTTGAAACTATTGGTGTTGTAAAATATTGGCCTAGCAGTATATTATACTTTTTGTAACATATTCATTGCAGAAATAAATATATCATAAAGACACTACTTCATCATACAATGAAAGAGAATCAATGTTTTTGGAAATCAATTTCTAGATGGATTTTAAATATAAACTTAGTTTGTGTATAGTGCAAACTTGTACTATCTTACTTTACAGTAAAAATCTCAAATGCAAAGTTGATTTTATTTCTGTAATGAATAAAGACAATCTATTACAGTTGATAATACTTCTAAGTAAGAAGACATGATTCCTGTTGTATCTGGTAATAGAGAGTAGAAATCAAATTTTGCTGCAAACTTTGCACAGATGATGTACCTTTACCAGGCTGATATCTTCCATCAGGAGTGTTGAGCTTAGGGTCTTTCTACTTATACCAGCTCATTGCCCACTCTGTAATTTTCACTTTACTTTCAATGAGAGGCTTTTTAAATTATTGAACGTGATCAGAGCATCATAAAGATATAATGGACTAACTACAAATGAAATCCTAAGGGGCAAATACCACTTGTAAGGTCCATATTGAATGGAAATTTGATATTTCTCAGGCAAAGCCTCTCAACTACTTTATTGTCATAATCTTCTGCAAAATTGCTTCCTTTTGTGTAGAAGCTAGTGACATTTGGCTCTGTACAGAGAAACCTCGCTATCTATTGCTGAATCAAAAATGCAAAGAATAATATTGAAAACAAAATAATGCATGCCCAACAAGGTTTACATCATGCAAAGGCAACCTATGGTCCATGGGACAAGTCCGGCCCTCGAAGAGTTTTACTCCAGCCCACAAAGAAATTCTTCTGCCCTATCCTGTGAATCGATAAAACAAAAAGAAATTTTCTGATATTTGATCTATTGTAATAAGGAGTTATTTCCACCATTCCTACAATTTAGAGAAAATACACATCATCCCAGAGCCCTGTGCTCCAAGATTATGATATGAAGGTTTCAAAAAGATTTCACATACCCAAAGCTTGTAAGAATGCATGTGCATTAAGTTTTATTACATGCTCCTGCTGTTGAAACAAGATTTCTGAGCATAAATATGAATTTTACACCCTTAAATTAACCAGAATCCATAATTGCATGTACCTAAGTTGATCCACTGTGGTTTAAAAGTGGTTTGGCAGTACTGTGCACTGAACAGTTTTCTGTGGCCACTCAAACTTTTTGGTATCATGGGTGAGATTTTAAATGCCAATATCTTCAGAATGGAAAGAGATATTGAAGTGAAATTCTAGATTTGAGGTGAACTTATGTTAACTATTGCATAGTTAGGAGATGGGCCAAATTCTTAGACTATGGTTAAATGGCCTGGATGAATATGCATGGAATGACCCACATGTCTTCTGTTTAAGGCCTGCTGCTTTTGATAAAATGTAAAATTTGGCTCATATGACAAGAACGCTTGCCCATGCACGGTTTAAATTCTAGCAACAAAAATAACTACAGCTACTTCAAGATAATTTGCATCCAGGAAAAACGAATGCTCACCCGATATAGAAACTCTGAGTTTTTCTGTGGTGCAAATGCTCCTGGATCCACAATCACACCTTTTATGTGGCCAAATGTAATCAAATCTCCATGACTCAGTTGCACAGAGCTTGCTACTTTATAATCATTGACATATGTCCCATTCAGACTAGTGTCACATATTTCATAATTTTCAGTCCCTTCTTTACATGTTTTAATTATTCTTGCATGTATTCTTGATATAAGTCCTTTTGTCTTTGTTGAATCAAGAAAGAGATCAGCCACATGTTTGTTTCGTCCAATTATTGTGATATCTGAAGTAAGTCTCAAATAGAAAAACATTGCATAAATATTATTGCATGCACAAATGGGTATCAGGGCTCATGTAGGATTTAAACAAGCAAATTCAAGGTGTCTCAATGGCTATTCAGGAACTATAATAAAATGTCCAAGGAGCTCTAGACTGACAAACTTTTGTTGGTATTTCACTTCTTCTGAAAAATTTCAAATAAATGCTGCGAATTAACACACAGCCCTAGTGTTTACATGTATGTTCTTTTTTACAGTCTTTTTGGATATTTCTAATAAATATTTTGTGCATTGCATTGCAATGCTGTGAACAAAACAAAGCAAACAGTAAAAATTCACAAATTTCAAGGAGTGGGATCAATTTTCAAGGAAAAATTATCCTTTTCAAGGAGTTTCAATTGCTTTGGAAAAGATATTTCATATTCCAGCACCTATCAAGGAGTTAAAGGACCCACACAAATCCTGTGGTATGCTTATAAGTCCTTCCTTGAAAAAATACTTCACAGAAGAACATTCCAATCCTGTTCCAGCTGTTGGCCAAGCAACTATTAGTAAGAATTCTGATAGAATGCAACTGTGACTGTATACAGGCTTACTGAGCTGGAAACTAATTCAAAAGAAGTTGCCATTGACAATTCTGCATTATCCTAACATAAAGATAGGAAGCCTTTGTTCCAATCAAAGAAAATGTACAGTTTGCTTCAACCATCCCTTTTTGCCATTATCTTTTTGTCAAGTCATCAAAAGTTATAAGGAATTTTTATTTTATCTTACTGCAGTTTAGTACAAGATAATACTACATATGATTGATGAAAAAGTCAAGTATGCAAAGGTTAAATTTTCTCAATTGACTTGAAAATGTTGCTCCCAAACCAGTTATACATGTATAGGTGGGGATTGCACATTTAGAGTTGGAAACCAGAGCCAAAAATCCACATTGCTACTACATAATAATATAATAGCAAGGGCTTTAGTAGATGGATGGACATACTTGGTATTAAACTAAGCATTGGAATGGTACAGAAATCAGTCTTATTGGGAACTGCTAGGATACTCAGGAAAGTCTTAGACATGTAAAGTGAAAGCACAATAGTGATGGGACTATTCATGGAAACTAATTAAAGAGTGATAAAAAAACTAAAAACTTAGAAGTTACATAAGAGAAGGGGCCTATTACAATGAAATGAAATATGGTGCTTGTACTATATTTAGAATTATTTGATGATCTAATCGCACACTTCGTGCTTTCTTGAAGATTTGAATGGTGTTGGCATTGATGGCCTGCTGTCAAAATAGCTATTAATTAATAAACGTCCATGCTTTCCTCTGCTACAGCTCACTAGTCTAAATTTTCAATGCTACTATTATGAACACCAGAAGAAAGCTTTCTTGCAAATTGCAGGGTAAAGAAACAAGAACGCTGGCAGCATTGATTTATATGACTAAAATAGGCAAAGAAGGAAGCAAATTTACTCAAGTAGATCTTTGACACTGGCGACGGTGGGTTGGGATCCAAGTCTTCGAAGGCAAAATCTTGCAGGCATGGCCGTTCACCGCGCTCAGTTCGCGCGCTTATCATGCTTCTTCAGGTTCGCTCAAAGTTTATATCGCTGATGGAAACGAGGCCAGGACGAGACATTTTTGAAATCATGGCGGACGGTTTGCAGGATAGGTTACGGGCTGAGAATGCATCATTGCTTAGCGAGCTAAAGGATGGGCTTGTCAAGCTTCAGCTTTTCACTGCTAATGAAAAGAAAGCCCTTTTTTCTGATGACAATACTGCACGAAACGAAAAACAGTTCAGATCTGCAAAAACTAAGGTTGATGTTAGAACACCGCTAAGTTTGGTGGTCAGCAACCGATTAGTAGCGCATCCTGTAGACGAATGTAAAAGAAATAAGCAGAAGAAACATGGAAAGCGCAGGAGCAAAGATGCTGCAGTTACAAGTACGCCTATTGTTCCAAGGAGAATGCTCGAATCAGAAGGTAACCTGCGACGTAGATTTGCAAGTGAGGTGCATTCTCCTAGCGCACCTGTGAAAACTCGATCTTTAGCAGAAAATCAAAAACCAAAATCAATACTAGTTGTACCTGATAAACGTAAGGTGGGTGTAATTTAAGTTCATGATTATGATTACAAAAGTAATCTCAATTTACACACTGCATTTTGTTGTTCATAACTTTAGGTTGTGACATAACTGTTCATTACGTTAACTTATCTGATGTCTTTCCATGATTGTTTATCACTGTCTTCATGTTGTGGGTCTCAAGATTCTAAACTGTAGCGCCATATTATTTTATCATCAATTTAACGTTTTGTGTTTTGACAGTTACAGACTATTAGCAAATATTGAAATTGTCATAAAGTCTTCAAGCTTCTTATAAAAGCATACTTGCACAGAGTTTTGGAATGAATTAGTACCAAATTAAAGCCAGATGATAGTGATATGTAATGGAAATGAAAAATTATTGACTAGCTTATATTTATTTTGACTGTAGACAAGAACAGGCAATTAATGGCATTTGCATGCTAGCTGGGAATACATATCCCATTGAGAAAACCTTTTCAAGGGAAGTTTTCAATGCATTTGAGGCACCATATAGTTCTGAGCTGATATTGAATGAGCACTGCTGTCAACCACAAAGTGCCACATTAAAAAATAAGGCTTAATGGCATACCAAAAGATGATTATATGGTATGATAAATTAAGTATTATAGAGGAAAGTAGACTGTGGTATTTTCATAAAGAATGTATGAAAGTTTCATTGAAGTTTATGAACTGCAACTGTGGGATAAAGTTTATTCACTGACATCAATGCTTTGGCCAACCACTTGAAAAGAGCCTAGTGCTTAACTATAATAGACATAAGAATATAAAGTTTCTCTATGCTAACTATGAAGTGCCAATGTCACTGGCATTGTGTCATATTAGGCTTAAAGGCAATATTCAAACATGGCAGCTGGATGATTTAAGTATTTGCTACTACAGAGCTTTATAAATAGAATACTCTATATGTAGATAGCCTTACTGGGAAATCGGAATAGAAGTCTTCATGCTGTTCCTTTGAGCAAATCATAATTTCAATTGCATATGCTGATGCTATATTTTTCTACCTTCTTTCCATCATTTTAGACTCCTAAACATGGAAGACCCAAAGTGTTCTTCCCCACAAACTACATTGATACAAGGCATTATAGCAAAGACAGCCATAGGACTTTTGGAGAAAAGTCAATGCTGGGGTATGACTGGATTGCAGGGGTATTGGATAATGAAAGTAATGAGAATGTTGATGACAGTGAAAAATTGATTGAAGAAATTAATGAATTCAGAAGAGTTAACCGAGAAGAGTGCATCAGCACTAGGGGTGTATTGGATTCTACGTAAGTGCCTATGTTTGGAAATGTATGTTTGTTGTATCATTTGAGAAGGTTTAAGTGTGAATCTTTTATACCACAGGAGTTAGTTGTTTCTATTTCACTTTATTACATAAGTTTTTCAAGTATTTCTCTCTATATTTCAGAACAATTGTCATAATTTTGAATGGTGTCAAATGATTTCAAAGTCATCTGGCACCAGTTGGAAAGCATGTGCTGTAAAGCACATGCATTTTGAGAACTACAGCCACAACAGGCAGCATTGTACAGAAAGCAGAAAGAATAGCCAGTTTTAATTTGTGTATTGCCATCAACACATCCATTATATTGACTTTGACATACCAGTTACATTGACATACCAGTTACCTTGACAATCCAGTTAGTTATCAACAGATCCTATAGACCTATACATAACATTCCGAGATAGCTTACCCCACCTTCAGCCAATAAATATGAAAAAGTTGGGGGCCTTCTAGATAATCAGTAATTGAATTATTATAGATAATCAGTAATTCAATTTTGCCCTTTGTTTTCTGAACTTCATTCAATAGCTTGAACTATAGATGGTGGTTATTCTTTTTAATATTTGGTGTTGTTTTGTTAGTGCTGTAGAAAAGAAGTTTGCTTCTGTAAAAGCTGCTGAAAGAAGTACAGATATTTTAGAAGATAATGATGCTGACTTCTGTTGTAAGTTTGTTGATTTTAAGTGATTATCATAAGCATTTTTGTAAAATGTCTGTTAATGTCTATTATTTCTTTGCTTTGCAGTTGCTGATGTTTATTTCTTATATAGGATTTGATAGATCTATTAAAAGATGTATATATATATGTGTGTGTATATTTATATATATATATATATATATATGTATATATATATATGTATATATATATATTTATATATATATATATATA
>OLMO02000009.1:16909175-16979161 GCA_900291935.2 Cassiopea xamachana | reverse complement strand
TATATATATATATATATATATATATATATATATATATATATATATATATATATATATATATATATATATATATATATTACAGTGTAACGATGAATTCCGCAATACAATACTCAATACCTGGGTGGTAGAGCTGTACAAAGTAATAGAAGAAAATGGCAGAATAAACTACCATTTCATCCATACAAGCCTGTTTTGTGGTTGCCCTGATCCTCTGATGAGTGCACAACCACAAAACAGGCTTGTAGGGATGAAATGATAGTTTGATTTGCCATTTTCTTCTTTTAATTTAGATATATATAAATATATTTATATATGTATATATGTATATATTTATATATTTGTTTTTCTTGAACAGCCTGTTTTTTGCTATGTTATACAAAATTTGTTTTGGCAGGTGGAAGCACATACACTGTAGATAGTCGCTTACTTCCAGTCCCAATTCATGGACCATATTCCCAATGCCCAGTTTGTTTGACAAAACCTGCTCCAGAATCAGAATATTCAGAAAGTTATATCAGGTATTGGTAGTAATGTGCATCACACATTGCTTTTTTAGTCACTTTAAATGATTTCTGCCATTTTAAATGGCTTTGAAATAATGATCTAGATCTTGTTTATGAAAAAGTAGTTATACCTATGGAAGATACTTGTGTGCCTCTTCTTTTGTTGCATTGCTACCCACATAGTTCAGCTCAAGTGTAGTGATTATTCAGGGATAGGTTGGAGGTGTACCTTGATTTTGCTTCTTGATGTGGCCTAAGTGACAGAAATTTTGCCAATGACTGGGAAAGAAGGGCTGCTGTTTCTGTTATGCCAATTGAGTAGGAATAAATATATTTGGAGAAAAAACTACAGTTTGGAGACACCCATACTATTTTTATTCCTTGCCTGTCTATGCGGCAGTTTATGGTTAAGATTTTCTTAGCTTGATAATTGATATCTACATTAGACTGGTATCTTGTTTGTTTATCTTTTCTGTAAGAAGATAACCCACAGTTGAAGTTGATTGAAACATTATAATCTTATCTAGTTTACTAGTTGCATGCTTCAATATTTTTAGGTCTAGAAACATAATGAATTTTATGATAGCCTTTACTATTTTGTCAATAGAGCTGCAATAGGATCTATCACTATCTTTTTATGTTGATTTCCTGAAGGAGTTGACCAGTGAGTTGGCATAGCTAGCTCATATAATCATGGTATTTTGGCTATAATGCTTTCATAATGCATGGTTTCTGTTTGTATAATTTTGTAGTGGTATTTCTATCTTTTAGGGTGAGTGTTCCAAGGTCATCATTAAAATCTCCTTACAGACTGAAGCCTCATCGGAGAATGAGTTTTGATCCATCTGATTCAGTTGCACTTTCAGAGGTATCTATTGTTTTAAAAATAATATTAGCTTAGTTTTAATATGCAACCACCCTCAGGGCATCCTGTTAATTTTCTAGTAAGCAAGAAATTCAGTTTCACAGCCCATCTAGTGGATCACTAAAATCTTTGCCTTACTTGTTTTCCCCATTTTATCCATTATTAAACATATGTTGTCTTACAGGGCTAGGCTAAGAAATTTGTGAATTTCTACTATTTTTCTATCAATAGAGCTCTTAAATTTCCTTTGTAGTCTCTTCTCCACATTCTCCAAGAGAGTTTGTGCTCCAGTGCTTGCTTGTATACAAGCAGCAGGGGGTATGCTGAAATGGGAGCTTTGGGAATGTCACACCCCCACTTTTTGTTGAGCCATTGGCAATCATTTCGCTTGTCATTACTTATTTGGCTTCATGGTATGACATGGCATTGCGATCACTACTTTTTGGTAATTCTGGGATTTAATAGCCTGTTGGTAGATTTATGCTACACACCTCCCCCACTCAAAATTGCTTTGGCATGCCACTGTCAGGCCATTGTTAGACATTTTCTACAATGTGTGTTGGCTCTTGTTTTGCCAAGTTGTGATATTTCACACAATGATATTGCAATTGGCAAGAAATTTTTCTTCACAAAGGGGTTGTCTTGATCAGAAATACCAAATGGTAATGACTAAAGTCATGTTTTTGCAAACTAACTTCTTTTTGCAGCATTGTCTTGCTGGATGGCAGTGTGCTTGTCCTTCCTATATACCTGGCCACATGGATAACATGGATATAAAGTCCAGCATTGATAGCATTAGGAAGCATTCACTAATGGTTTGTGCTTGTATCATTTGAAGCTTCTGAATATTATGCAGTTTTGCTATTTTTAGTGTATGGAATAAATTATGCCCCACACCCTATAGCTCATTGCTACATGCTACTCTTGTATTTTCGCTTCATCTTAAGAGGTGCAAGCCAAGTGAATTCAATGTCAGCACAAGGCATCATCATTTTGTGATTCTCATCCATTTTATCACAGCATAAATTTGTGTATTCTAGGGTACCGAATTTTGTAGGGGTGGAATTAAATGGGGTTGTTGGGAAGATAGGAGCAGATTATATTTTGATAAGCAATTTTCTCATTTGCTTTCATACTCTAAGAAGTCTGAAGAAGATAATAAAAAATGATGTTGATTTGACTGAATAGATCTTGGAAGAAAATGAACATGATGCATGAATGTCCTCTAAAGTATTACTTTTGGGGTTGAAATAAGTATGGTAGGATTAGAAAAGATTGAAGAGCTAATAACAAAAGACTGTTGTGTATCAAGATTAGTAATTCAGCCATATATTAATACTACAATACTTATACCCATTGATAGCATAAATCACCAATAAATATAATAATAGCCAGACATTTATGCATTATCTTGTTTGTGTGTTTCTTCGTTTGTTTGTGATATTACTTCCATTTCTCCTCATTTATGAGGCTAGGAGAGTATTTTTGAGAGTACTTGGTTTTGTGCCAAAAATCAGGTGATGTCACCAATGATCCCCTGTAGGTATTAACAGTACCACTGTGTCACTGTTGTTACTCACAATAACGCCTTTTATTATCAAATCAAATAATGTTGAGGGGACCATCCACCCATATGGGATATCCACATTTTAGGATAGAGAAGGTCAGAAAAAATGGAGTAACAAGTCAACAAGGAGAGGGGGTGTTTGGATGTTAGTGGCCATCCTTTACAGATGAATTTTTCGCATTTCTTGTTGGTAGTTGTCCTTTTAAGACAGGGGAGAGAATTTGCAAGTTGTTTTATTAGCATGAGAAGTATTTCCGCGTCTTACTTATCAATGCTGCCTATGCCTGGATGCTCTTGCCAACATCACTCTCAACCGTGCAATAATCCCACTTGTCCGTGCTTCCTGTATAGCGTGTTTCGTTAACCCCCTCCCTCGGTGAATCTACTATTCTCAACGCTCTCACACTTTATAGCATGAAGCTTCTAGCATAGAATTTGCAAAAGATATCAATTTCTCATCATTTTCATTACTTCAGATACCGTAAATCCTCGAATTAGCCTCCCAGGGCTTATTCATTGTCGTTAATTAATGACTGCATGTTCTTTCCCAGCTCTATAAAGAACCAACATACTCTCAAATAGGTACAGTCACATGTTTGGATGGGGGCTTTTTAGCAATTTGTAGCTCTAGAGTGGGGGCTTATTTGAGTAGGGGGCGTATTCGAAGATTTACGGTACTGGAATCTTGCGTCGCACTTGCAACTCCAAATAATCGAGAGACATCGCTTGTGCATAAATGAGTGCACGCGTGATTTGACTCGTGCATAATTTTGTCACGGGTATGGACTGCCAATGGATGGTCATGGATGAATCTGTGTGCTAGTTAACAGGGAAGCTTCTGGAATTGAAGAGAGAATCACGAAGGAAAGTCGTTTAATCAAATAGCGGGCAGGAATGGAAAATGGGATGGAAGATGCTAGAAGCTGGCATGAATGTGCGGGAGGTTTTGGGGGATGACCCCCCTAGCAGACACCCAGACATATAGAGGCTCATTTGTGTAAATTGCAGACCATTTTTGGATATTGTCTTATATATTAGCATGTGAATACTCTGTGTCCAATGCAGTAGGATTGTACTTGCTTCCAACATTTCAACTGCTTCAATTTTAAGTTTAACTCAATGAATAATCTTTATGTAAAGCGATTTCTAATTTTTAGGAGGTCAACAATCTGAGGAGCTCATATCAGAGCCCTGCAAACGAAGTTTTAGAACCGAAAATTGGGATGAGATATGGTTTGCAACTATTAGAGGATACAGAAAACTTAAACAGAAAAGTCAATTCTACGAATTATTCTGTATTCTAAGCAATTTTAGGCTTATTGTCCTATATAGTTGTATTTGAATATATTTGTAATTTAGTATTACAGCCTCTTGGGAGGCCTATTAGCGTTCAAAATAGTGTTTTTCTAATTGTTTTTCAAATTTTAAGCTTAGAGCTCAACTCTCAGAATGTTTGAAGTGAAGTACCCTTCTAGATCCGGCTCACATCAGTGTCGGAAGATTCTGGCGCTAGTTTCAACTTCCCTACTTTGTTTAATTTGGGTCGTAAAATTCAAGGAAGGCACAACTTACGTTAGTATGCCAGTAGTTTATTGAAAGGAAGCCATATAAATAGTTTGTATAGGAATTGGTATAAAAGGAAAAGAGAAAACAATGAAATCGAACTTCCATGAGGGAGTCTTCGTAATGCAATTAAGAAAGCCCTTTACTTTACATCAAGAACTTAAAGTAGAATTCATTGAGTAGAAACGCTTTACGCGTAGCTTGTAAAGAATTTAAAGGAAAAATCAAAGAAGTAGGGTCAGCTAGAAGATTTTACTACTTAGGAACTGCCCAGCATTAAGCATGAAAATTTGAAATCAATATCCAATACAATGGCGTCTATGTATTATTGTTCCATCTTTTGCTCAGCCACAGTTATCCCAAGCTTTCTATACCAGATGTTTCTGGCCCTGTAATGCTGTTCAGAAACTTTGCGAGGGTGCTCAACAAAACACATGCACCCATTTCCACTTTCCATGTTTCCTTCCTTTTTGCCTTCAAGATATACAGCTCAAAAGTGTTGCTAATTTATCAGAAATGCACTTAAGAAACAAATTTCTTTAATACACATAACGGAATACTCTCTTCGAGAAACTCGTGGTAACTCACAGAATGCTATAAATTTTCAGAAGTTAATAGTCTATTATTATAGCGTCAAAAACAAAATGATGAAGATTTCTGTTAACTTTTTTGACAAATTTAATTTCAAATTAATGTTATCAATAATTTTTATTCAGGCAAGCCAATTGCAAACTGCCTAACTCAAGAGCGGAGGTCGCCAAGCCTGTTTGGGCCTGGCTTTCAAAATCTTTATGCACCATTGCTATGCACTATCCATGCCAGGGTATCATTTGCAGGCATTATTGAACCCTATTTCAAATAATCCTATTTTGTTTGGGGGCTGCTGTGGGTAAAAAGAATTTGGCAGACTTTAAGAGCTGTAAAATATAAAACAAACATTGTCAAGATGTCAGAACAGCACACTGCTTTCACATATATCCACTCTTTCTTTTAGCACTTGGGTGGGATTGGGTGATGGCTGGTGCCGGAGGCTGTTAGCTCCTGCTATAGAGGTTTACGTTTGTATGTTCAATGTTTACATGGATTAGCAGGCTCAAAATTTCAATTCTGTTTGCAACATGTAAGAAACTTTTAGGAAAACTGAGGAGGAGTATCATGTCAAAGTGTACTTATGAAAGAACCAAAGCTACAAATGTCACACTAAACGAGTTTACTTATGGCTTTGGATCTCTCATGCATGCGTAGAAGCTTGGCAGACGAATGTGAAAATTTTCTTGATTAGAAATTATCACGACGTGATGCATCTACCCATAGATCCAATGAAATTATGAAATTTCAGGGACCCAGGGAAAACCTGTGACAATGATAGTTTTATTGGTATTTTATTGAATTGCGTATATTTGTAAAATTGTTTTTTTGATTTTTTAACTATGAAAGTATTTAGCTGATAACAGCTTGTGTTGTCATGACTGACTCTTGCGTCTTGCGACCTTGTTCATAGCTATTCCTACTTGCAGGAAGTCAAATACTATGTATGTAACACAAACATGTTTTTGGTATATTTTAAGGGACCCTTATTAAGGCCCTTTTTACAAGGAGGTAGGGTCACCCAACCAGAAGGGTTAAAGCATAGCCCTACTTTCCATGTAAAGTTGTTAAGCAAGGTTTATCTTTGGGATAGGGCTAGCTTGGATGGTCTTTGCAGAGTTCCCTTCAGCCTCTTTTTGGCTGAGAAAAAACACTTCACAAATAATGGCGAACAAGCGGCTTGTTGCGATGTAATCAGATTTGCTCTTGTTGTCAATATTAACTGCTTATATATTGTCTTATTATGATAGAAAACGCGGCGCCCGAATGCTACGCTACGTGATTTACACTATACTGATGCCGATTGAGATAGCCTTCCTAGGCTCACCCTAACTAGAGATTCTACATTATTTATAAATCATTGTGAAGCGAAAACATAACAGCTGCGAAAAACTTCATACGATTTAGCAAGTAATATGAATTAGTACAGGCTCACATAAACTTTTGTAGAGTATCAAATGCAATCATCATGTGGGAACCTGTTTCTTGGACATTGAGTGATGGAACAAAATGCGATTTTATGGCGCAAAATCAAGTTGGATTTTACATGTGGCTGTGGAGTGTATCAGCATACCTCCAGCACTAGAGTTTTAATCCCCTCAAACGAACCATTTTGCATCAATTTCAATTTGATTAATCTATGAAGCAATTTTTTTAACTGCATAGTAATATTTATTCTGACTTACTTGTTAATTTGCAGTGCTACAAACAATAATTTCCTCGATGTCTTCGCTATGTTTGTACGAGGCGCCTATGAGAAACGGTGATTTTCATAGCCTACAGAAGCTTTGCTACAAGGTCTTCTCTGGGTTGAAATTATGAAGTAACTCGTATGCATGGTTTAGACAGCGCATTTTGAACGGAGCGAATTAAATTATTGCCCTTCAAAAATATTAGTGTTATTTAAATTCGCTCATAACTCACACATGAGAGCAAATTTAACAGTCATTCGATTCGCTTGCAATTCAGTCCCGTCTAAAATGGTTATACAATTAAATTCTCCTAAGGCAATGCAAGGGCGAATTTTATTGTATTTAATTCGCTCCGCTCAAAATGCGCTGTCTAGACCATGCCTTATCGATATTTAGCAAACTTTTAAAACTCTAATTTGCTGTTTAAAACTGTAGCTTCCATGTATTTTATATTTTCCAGAAATAGTGCTATCTATTAGAACTTTTCAACATAAATTTTCGTGCATGAAATGGAAACAATTATGAGAATTTGGAAAACTGGATCTTAATGAAAAAAGTTAGATAAGGAAATTCTACAGAAATTCAACAAAAATTCAAGAAACAACTTGCACAATAATATAAGTATGTAGAACTGAATCTAGCCCAGGGGCGGATCCAGTATGGGGACGGAGAGCCAAGGCACCTTGTGTTGAGAAACTCCGTGCATAAAAAAGACAATCACATGCCCCCCACGAAGTCCAGCTCTGGATCCGCCCCTGATCTAGCCCTATTAGAACAAAAGCAATTTTTGATCAAAATGGAACGTCTACTTTTTACAAGACGATATTTCTACAACGTAATCAAGCAGCTAAGTGGCAAAGAGAAAAGTGATAGGCTGTACCTCTAAACAGGACGATATATTGGCGTAAATGTAAGAGATCACTATTTAACAGAACACGGATGGGACCATCTAGAAAACTCTTCAGAATGACGGCTATTTCCCACAAAAATGGTAATGTCACGAATACAAGTGGTAATAATTTTCAATGAATCAGAGTGGCTATAGCTGTCAAAATTTCATAAATAATAATGTCAAGGAGAGGTTCAAAAACAACTGAAATAATTTAAAGAAAATTTCTTCCAAGCAAGTTGGTAAAGCCACTAATTTGATTTTGCAGTCCATTTCAAGTGTAGATCACTCATGTCCATTGCCAGCATTTAGCAGTAGACTTAGCACTCAGCAGGATTTCGTCTATGTTTACACAAAACGTGTAGGTAGGTAGCGCAGCACATAATTTTTGAGTAAAATGCTATCGTTCTCAACGATAACCGCCAAACGATATGAAAAAGGCAATTTCAGGACAACTTAACCACTGATTGAAGACAAATTTGCTTCATGTTTACTGTAACCAGGTTTAATTTACCAGCAATCTATAGCATTATTTGCAATGCTATAAATAACACCACTCCATCAACTAATATTTAAAATATGTAACGCAAATTTGGCTTTTGGGATAAATGGAGCAATATAAATGACTTTCCTCTTAATACTTGTACTTTTAAATTATTACTATATAAAAGTAAGTTTTCACCATTCATTTTTTCTTCGGGGCTGTAGAAAAGAGAAAATAGAGGTGCCAACAATCAAGAAAGAAGCGGAATGAATCTAAGAATTGTTCTACTTAACCAAATTAGTCCGGATTGGAATTACAAAGTAAAGATTGGCTACACGTACAAAATAACTGCAACGAATAATAGTTCAAAAACTATAAAAGTTATATGGAAAAACGTATTAGAAAAATATGAAAAAGGTAGAAAAATCTACTAAAATTTAGATACTGACTGCAAAATTGCTTATCTGTGGTAAATTAGCTACGTTATTGACATGCTTCAATATAAACATATACCTAGTGCAGTACAAAAATAATTCCGATTTTCTTTTAAAGTTGCCCTGATGTACTTTCGATTTTCTTCAAGGCAATCTGCTAGGCTTGATTTGGTGTTTGGAAGGTGTCTGGTAGGGAAACTTCTAAATTTTAAAGAATAAACGGCCAGTTATTCGTCATGTCATCACAAATGATTTTCATTGGTAGAAATTGAAGAAGACCTATGGCAGCTGCACGGCTGAAACAATTTGAGTTGAAGAAATTTGAGGCGCAGCAATATAGGATGAATATGTGTGGGGTGAGATAATTTTCACTCAATAGGATAGTACGCGTAAGTGCAAGAATGAATACACACAAATTGATTGAGGCGAAAGCAATTTGCATATAATGCAGTGAATTTAAAAGCAGTGGTATCAACGATAAAATAATTGCCTGAACCTAGCACGAAGAGGTATGGTAAATGAAGTGCGTTGCGTAAACAAATTGGGTCTCTATCTACGAAGTAAAAAGTTAGAATTCAAAACAATCGCAACAAATTTTATATGCTAGAAAAGGTAGATCTGCTGCACTGGTAAAAATTAGCTAGTCAATTAACTCTGATATCAATATTTTAAAGACGAATAATTCAGAAGCACTAGTTTACGATTTCCTATCCATGCCTTGATAAGGAAATGGAAAAATCGAACAAATGTGAGGTTAAATGCTGATATTAAGATACAAAAATTAGTTGAAGTACGATCATCGGCAGTTGCAATCTGAGATGTAACAGTACTTTAAATGGAAGTGTGTCATCCAAATAAATGAGGTCTTTGCAAAAAGTTCTTATCATGAATTCAGCACACTGCTACATAAGAAGAAAACCATTTCCAAGAAGTGAAAAATCAAATGTTGATCTTAAATTGCCAAAGATTTTGTGCGAATCAATTGCCCTTTTGTTGTATTGATGCTCTTCATGATCTTGTTACGATGTCCCACAGCAACGATTCCTATGTCTTTGAGATCGCTGTCAGACAACTCCAGTATCTGGCGAGGCGTTACCAAACCTCTATCACTGAACTTCTCCATATAATGGCCTAGTCCAATGGAATCCAACCATTCCTTGAGGGTTTTCATAGAGGCGTAATCCAAATTCTCATCCCTCAAAAAGAAGAAATATTTCACATCATGCAAACTACAAAGTCAAGGAAGGGCAGGTGCTTGGAATATTTAGGAAATTGATGATAAGGCATATTTTGGCGTATGGAAAAGAAAAGAGTTGGTGTGAACCGAATCGTACGAACAGATGCCAGAAAATAATGCTCAAGGTTCCATTCCCTAGTTCAGTGGTCCAAAATCTCTTTATTGTCGAGGGCCGTTTAACGCTTAACGATACTACCACAGCCTTTGTGTAGGGGGCATAAAAATATCGTTCCTCCAAGAAAACGTGGCGCAGTATACGTCTTTTATAAGCTTAGTAACTAGGATGTTGAGTTTTGTCGTCGTGATTCAAGTGACACGTAGAATAAACATTTCTGGTGCGGACCGGCGCCAACTGGTCAACTGACCGGTACCGGTACGCGGGCTGAGGGTTGGGAACACAAGTCAATGAAACTTACAATCCTTCTGGGATTATTGGGGGATGATAATATTGTGTCTACATTTACTACAATATTATCATCACCGTATACTCATAGAAGGAGCACAAGTTTCATTGGCAACATAAATGTATATACCGCATACCTTTTGGTAACAACTGATCCTTCCATCTTTAACAATTCGGGGCTACGAATCCATTTGTCAATAGTATCTCGGATTTCATGGAATTTCGGACGCTTTACTCGATCCTTCCGCCAGCAAGACAACATCAGATCATGCACAATTTTTGGACAATTCTACAATTAATGAAGTCAGCAGTAATGAATAGAATGCTTCCACGATAATATAATGATAACTCTTAGTGAATAAACATATGACCAACCGAATCTGAAGTGGAAGCGACTGTACATTAAGAACTTTCCTATTCTTAAGTGAGAGCATGCACATACAGGTATATTAGTCACTAAAATACTGGCATATGTGTTTCTTGAAATTACACAAAATGATCAGTATATGAAGATACGAAAACATACCATGGGCGGAGGAAGCCGATATCCAGAGGCAAGTCTTTCAAGAACCTAAATCAAAAATCGAAGAATTTACTAGAAAACAAACATCTCATACTACTGACAGCAAGTATAAGTAGAAAATTTGAAGACGAAAAACCATCCAGAGATATATATCGCGACGTCACCTACTAGTGACGTCATGATTTCCTCATTAGTATTCTATGGTACACATATCATGTTCAGCAGTGTAATCGAGTTGCTACTCCAACAACAGCTTGAAAAGCAAACTATCTTTCTGCACTATAGACCAGTTATGTCGATCCTTTTTGATTAAAATCTGACAATGATATATGCATCACAAAACGCTAATGAGGAAATCATGATGTCGGCCTGCAAAATAAGCTTCGCAAAAAATTTGCAAGTATTTGAAACAAAATTCTCATTGCTTATTCATTAATCAGTTCACTACCATATCCGTCAATTTAGACAGCAAACTTCCTTCACATTTTCAAAGTACTAATTAATGGTAGATCTCATGGAAAAGTGGCCTATTGGGAATGGAAGCAGTAAAATAACTCTTCCTTACCCACTAATACCTGAGTAGATGTTTCGACCATTTAATATATCTTACTTATAGATCAGTATAGCAATGTGACTCAATACATGCTACTCTTGGACACTGTACAATACCTCATAATTTCCCCAATCCCAGTAGGGTCTTTCTCCATATGACATTATCTCCCATAGCAAAACACCGTAACTCCAAACATCAGAAGCAACTGTGAATTTCTTGTATTGGATTGCTTCGGGAGCTGTCCACCGAACTGGGATCTTTCCTCCCTGCAAAATATGTAATAGGCAAGAAGGTCATAACTGCCAAAATTACATAACGTAGAAGCATAATGCCAACAGAGAATAGCTACGCGTGGAAAGTGACACGAATCTGGATTGAGTTCAGCGTACACGAATCTCTGCTACTACTGGATAAATGTAAGATTTGAAGAATTGAGCTATTTATCATAGAAGATAGCACTAGAAATACCAGAAGAATGTAACAGATAGGAAGGTCAATGAAAAATAAGAGACTACCGTTGTGTTGTAGGTTTCCTCTTCATGTTGTAATTCTCTGCTCATGCCAAAATCAGCAACTTTACAAACCATATAATCATTTACCAAGACGTTCCTGGCAGCAAGATCCTTCAAAGGACAACAATAAATGCTTCTAGATGACTGTAGATATTTACAAAATCTTACAAAACATTAAAGTTGATTAAACTTAACAGATGATCAGTTATGAGAATTGTCAAATATGGTTTGATCGCAGATATTTTTCATGCAGTTGGGATCAAAAGATTATTTAAGGATGTACTAAAAAATAAACAACATTTATCACGGGGAAGCTTCTCTATGCTAAAATGAGCTTAACGTCAAAAATTAGACTGCATTCATGTAGAAAGTTTAAAACAGGGTAATTATGAAACACAATAAGAAACTCAAGACTTCGAATTTTTCCAACCACCATTGCATGTTGAGTGACGTGTTCAACTTAGTAGTAAAAGAAGGCAAAGCTTTGAAACAAAATGTGACACTACGTCTATAAAACAGTCAATATATTGATAAAATTTCAATAAGCTATCGTTTCAACTGATTTTCCAATCAGTGGACAAAATGCGAGGATCTTACTCTGTGGATGAACATCATTTCTGAGAGGTAAGTCATTCCGGACGATACGCCTCTGGCCATTCCTAGCATTTGTAATGATGATAATTTCCCATCGTTATCCTGAGAGAAAAGATTCAGTAAGAATGACCAGTTACTACTTCTATTACGTCAAACGAAATTACTACTGCACGAAGAATTTTGTGATGCTGCTCCGGTTTTTTATACTCTGCATCAGTTCAAACGATTTATGCAATGCTATCGTTACATTTAATTGAGCCAGTTTGATCTCGATTTTGCAAAGGTTTTTTCGTATAGTTTGCATCTATGCCATCTTTGATCTGTCCTATGACTTACAATATAACTATTTGTTACAAGGATAAAAGTGAGATGAAATGAAAGTATGAGTAATGTTCTATACTACAGCACGGAAAAGCGGAAATATTCTTTTGACATACTAAAAAGCTTTTTTCTTCCGACACTCGTCAGAGAATGAAAACGTCGGATAGTAACCTAAAGGTTAACCGATATATATATCCAGATGCTGTTACATGTGATAGTATGACCAATTAGACACATCCTATCACATGTAACCCCATCTGGATATAAATTTCGGTTAACCTTCAGGTAACTATCCGATGTTTTCACACTCTGATGAGTGTCGGAAGAAAAAAGCTTTTAAGGATATCAAAAGAATATTGGCGCTTTTCCGTGCTGTAGTAAAGTTCTGTAGTACCAACAGACTATTTAAGTAATATTCTACTTGACTGACATCAAATAATATAACTTAAATTTGTATATTTGCAATAATATATATGGGGTTCTGTCACTCAAATTCTGCTAGTTATTTAGCAAAAACCTTGAATGG
Source organism: Cassiopea xamachana (assembly GCA_900291935.2). Taxonomy (NCBI): domain Eukaryota; kingdom Metazoa; phylum Cnidaria; class Scyphozoa; order Rhizostomeae; family Cassiopeidae; genus Cassiopea; species Cassiopea xamachana. The sequence continues at coordinate 16,965,908 of OLMO02000009.1, read as the reverse complement.
AAGAATTAAAGGTATCCCTACAATTTGCAAAATAAGATACTATTGCGAATTCAATCTTGTAAGCATTCATAGAGCAATCCAAATGTGTATCCATACACTTTCTCAAAATGAAATTATAATTCAAGCATCTGCTACTCAATATATAACTTGACAAACCTGAAGAAATGAGTCCAAAGATCCATTACTCATGAATTCAATAACAATCATCACAGGTCGAGCTAAAAAACAAAGATCCTCTTGCTTACATTCTATATCAGTTCGCACCACAGAGGCGTAAGATTCACTCTGACAATGGTGCAACAATGCATGGACATGTCGATTATACAGTAAATGGACCGAATCAGGCCTAAAAGATGCCAATCTCGATAATTCTAAAGCATATATGCAATGAAAAGATGTAATTGCTTTTATAATTGTAAATGTGTTAAAAGTAGAGCATTTACATAATTTTCATAAATCTTATTCATTAACCGAATACAATGAAACTCGCTTTCACAAGAAAAGAACGCATACACCCAATTGCACGAAAGCACGTATGTACATGGAAACACCCATCAATGCTGCTGAACGGAAGTTTGCATATGTCATTAAAGTATTGCAAAAAGAACAAGATAAATAAGAACGAACAGCCTTTTCTTTACGAAAAACTTATTTCAGATAAAGGACTTCAAACTTGTTTCAGGAGTTAACAAGTATTACGCGGAAAATGAATGTCAGCTAAATTTTAATACCTAATAACAATTCAGCTATACAAAATTTTGAAGTCAAGCAATGTCGGGGAGATTTGGAAGTCAAGCAGTAGTCTGAAGTCTGCGAAAATCATATAGTAGCTGAAGATACATATTCCTAGCATCCATGACTTACAAACAATATTCCACTAAACGGGGGAAAATACAACATACATTTGACAACTACGCCTTCGATGGAAATGACGTTTGGGTCATCAAACTGTCCCATGTAGGCTGCTTCACCAAGGAAATCATCTTTTGCTTTCTTATTCGCATTTGACTAAGAAATAAAATAATGCAGTTGCTGAAAACTTCTAAAGAAAACTAATTACACAGCTCAACTGCAAAACGGCATGTTAAACTACTCCACATCTCTACTACCAGGATGCAAGTATTTTAAATCAAAACAGCGATCCCTAAAATCAAACTTGATTGATAAGGGCTAAATGAGAATGGCATAGTAATGATAAAATAGAGCATACCTTTAGAGTCTTCACAGCCACAATCCTCTCATTTTCTCCAGGCTTTCTTAAAGTTCCTTTGTAAACATCCCCAAATTCACCTGAATTATGAAATGTAAAGAATGACATTTGACACTTGCAAATGTTGCCCGATCTGGTTCAGTAGTGGTAGCAATGAAAAAGAGTATATGAACAAAAGATAATTGCAAAGTGCTAAAGAATATACGAAACAACAGTGATTTAAAACAATAAGTAACAAAGGAGGAAGAAAAGAGCTGCAGCATATTTGTGTTGACTGAAAGTTTTTAGTATATCATACATCCATTTCAACATGCGAATATTGCAAAGCCACAAATAATGTATAAAAAAAAGAAATATGCAGAGAATGAGTGAAAAGGTAGACAAAATAAACTAATGTATATTTTCTGCTGACTGAATGAGCTGGATATGTAATGGAAGCGTTAACACCAATACCTACATGTGAGGCCCTCTGCGGAGGCCCCCGGAAGAAAGAGGAGAAAGGGGAGTATTCCTGGGGAATCGAGGGAGAGAAGGACGTTAAATAACTGAAAGCAATTAGTTGTTTATTTCGTTTTACTCGTGGTGTAAATGTTTGTTTGAAACCTACTGGATTTGGCTCAAAGAAATAAGAAAAAAGAAAGACTAGTTTGTATGTATTCTTCGAGTTTTTATCGGATTACTTGGCCTTCGCTGTACAAGCATAACATAAAGCAAGGCCCTAAGAAANATTTATGGAAAAAAGAAATTTTTAGAGAGTAAGTAAAAGGGAAGAAAAGACGAACTTATGCATATTTTATGCTTAACGACTATACTGGATGTATAATACTAGCACTTAAATGCAGAGTTAAGATCCCTTTTCGTAGGTACTCGTATCTGCAACTATGGAAACTAGATAGCAGTATTATTTAATAACATCTTCCCAAACATCGTTGGATTTTTGGACTTCAACAGCATGCCTTTGATGTGAACGGTAAAAAGCCATGCCCAAAGAGCAGCCACTCTTCTACGCCTACCACCCATAGACAAAAGATGGTTTTTAAATCGATCGTATCAGAAAGAAGAAAACCCAAGCAACATACGCAAATCTAGCCTTGCATTGCCAGAAATTGACGAAAAATATGAAAGGTAACGTAATCATTCACTGAATGGGTTTCATTCTAGAATTCAATCTGGCAAATAGAAGTCACTCTGTCATTTGATTAAGAAATTTTTAGACGTAGCGATGCATATTAGCAAACAGGCATTGACGTGAAATAGAAAGAATTAAAAATTTTGATAATAGATGTTGGCAAACGATGGATCTTATTAAAGATAATGAAGATCCTCAATTTACTCTACGTGATTCCTACATAGGTAGTGGTTCATGTAATGAAATCTTAAAAATTTTTTGATGAGACCAGTTGAATCCTAAAGATTAGTGGTTAATAATATATCAGGACATGACTGCACGCACTGTGCGTAAATCCAACAGAATTATTCACTCTTTTGTGGCAATCATGTCTAGCAGCAATTACCTTCGGATGAGGATTTAAGGAAGAAACCACACTGCAAGTCACAAAAATGCTCTCAAAAACATAATACTTGGATAGAACTGCAAAGCAATTGATGCCAAGCAGTATTGTACCCGTAAAATGAAACGGAAAATGCATATGAGATGCAGGCACGCAACTAGGGGAGGTGTCTTAGGGGTCTAGACTCCTTCCCTTTTCAACACAAGTGCCCTTTTTTGCAGTGCATTCTATACTATCATAAGGTGTTTCCCTAAAATGGAAAAAGAATGATTCCAAATATTTTCTGAGGGCTTCGCCCGCCCCCTGTTTTCCTTTCTCTACCGTCATAAAAAATAGCACTATGAATAATTGAATGCTTTGGCCTTCTGAGTAAAGATATCAGTAAGCCTCCGCAGTAATATCCTCCACTTATGAATCTGGAGAACATTAATCGAAGGCCACATCTTCTTTAGAAAGGTTTAGTGTGCCCTTTTTCGTGGATTGGACCCAAGCCATCGCAAATTCCTAGTTGTGCGCCTGAGATGAGGAAAAACGTAAGGAATTATTAGAAGGAATTGATGCATACCACCACCGATCAGCTTAGAAAGTTCAATCCAGTTTTTCTCTAATTCATTTGCAAATTCCTCAACGGCGTCCTCAACGTCATTATATGTTGTAGGATCAATATACACACGAGCACCAGAAGAGCGACTCGGTAAAATCACTGTCGAAAATGATAGCATAGTAGTAAAATTTCTCAAACAATGCAAAGGACAAGAAATATAGTTCTTGTTGTCTGCTATCAAAGGAAAAAAAGAGAAGTCGTAGAATAAAAAGAACTTAGCAATGGATGAAAGTGNGATTCAAATTGATATTACCTTCTCCATTCTCCAAGCGAACAGGCTGGAGGTGCTTCGGGTGACGCCTGTGTAGCGGAGTAGATACATAAAAGTTCAAATTAACAATTTATTTTAAGATTATAGACATTGAAAATATTAAAATAACTGCATACTAATTACAACTGAGAGGTGCTCAGTCACTGAGACGCGCGCGATCTCTACTCATTTGTGCTTAATTGTAGGGGGTAGAATAAGCAGGGTGGTGGACATTTTTCTAGAATATTATAAAGTAGGGGGGGGGTGATAATAAAATGACCTATTGGGGAAATCCCAACAATGCTGGAGGAAATAGAAGAGGTGATGATCCTAAAAGATGGTGTTTAGTGAAAATTGGATAGAGTGGTTGCCAGTGTTCCACCTGATGAGAGTTGTGAAGTGCTTGATGGATAGGTGACTGATAAAGAATGAGATAAAAATGACAATTAAAATGTTGCTGATAGTGATGATACCCACATTCTGATAAAATTGGGGGGTATTTATAAAATGCAATAGGGGGTGAAAAATTCCAAAAATTGCAACATAACTCCCCCTAGAATTAAGCACAAAAGAGTACGTTTATTTAACAAATACATCCTTAGATCACATAAACAGAAGCTCGAGAGCGTTGAACCAAGTAAGCATTTACTGAAATAGACAAAAAGTAATTTGTTGCTTAAAGAAGGCTGGTACAGCAGCGTCCCGGATATATGGAACAACCTTTTCAATTTCAGGTCTAACGCGTCTCTTATAAAAGGAGATACAAACGTCAAATCATGGAAAAGTTTCTTATTAGAGAAACCACGAAATACCGCTGACAGATTAATAGTTCTGTGTAGACTCTGATTGTTACAGTGCAAAGGCAAAGAAAAGCATTCAGGTATTGCTATATTGTTCAAAGAGTTAATATATACAAAAGTTTTACAATAAGAAAAAAGCATTCTTTCAGACCTACACCGGTTTCCTATAACAGAGGGCATTGCCTTGAGAATCCTATATGCCTAAGTTTCTTAAATATATATGATTCCTATATGCCGGGCATCACCGTATACTGCAATCGCATTGCGCCAGTGGTATTGGCATTCAATGCTAGCTTCAAGAACAATGCTGAATCGCATGGAAACATACTAAAATATCCATTTGCCGATACGTTAAGATAACTGGAAAACGTAATGACAGAGAACATAATTATAATTTTGCATACATCTGATGTCGTTCAGTGTACATGAAGGAAATAAAACGGGGATATATACAGAGAAGTCTGGTAGCCTTTGAAGCTAAAAGGAAATCTAGAAACACAACTGACAAATAACTAACGAAGTAAAAGCGAATCAATAAACTGAAAGATCAAACGAAACATGATTTATAAGGACTATACTCTACAAAGCAAATTCTACTTTCGAGATGAAAAGTCTGTCCATAAACGAAGTGCCGCAGAAAGATTTCAGAGCATCCAGGTAAAAGTAAAACAAGAGGACCTCTACAAGCAAAGCGCGCAGAACATTTGAGGGCACAGACAGGGACGAAACGTAAGGGGGGTATGGGGGCGAGCCATCCCCCTAATCTTGAAAACTTGCCATTTCGCTGGGCAAAAACGGTGGTGCAATGTATTTCTGCAGGGCAATTTACTGGAACCAGGACGTTTGGTCAACTCCTGTTACTAAAACAAAGGCCAGAGACGAAAAATGATTTGCAGGGCAGTCTCTGATACCCTCCCCCAATAATTTATTGAAGTTACGCCCCTTGGTACAGGAATTGACTCTGGAAAGTTACTGCTGGTGTTACTATAGGAGACCGTTATAGATCTTGAAGCACTAAAGCTATGAGGCATCTAGATCTTGAGGCTCCGGTGGTAAGTTGCCCCTGTCCATTCACGTCGTATACTATTGTCACTTAGTATGCTATGCAGCTTCATGCAGTATGAACTGCATATATATTAGGGTGCATCTGGTGCCACCTTATTTTTTAAAAGTGGTTATGTTTGTCTGTCCCTAGTGTAGTTCTGTTCCATTAAAGGCAAATTCATCTATTTCACAACTGTAGGACTGCTTGCGCTTGAGACACTGGCAACACAGCATTTGCACGACTGCTTTATCATGCTTTGCTCTGTGCTTACATAAGTTGGACATCTTTTTTCTGCCTGCCCTAACAGCTTGAAGGAGAAGCTGGTAGTGGTCTTCCAATTTCGCTACTGACAAGAAATCGAAGCTCAACATGACACTACTTTCGGTAAATTTCATTTTTGACGAAAGAGAAGCAATTTTCAGTGACTGTAGTACATTGAGCATCACAATGACCATATCACATTCCGTGACGGTCTTTTAGTCACAGGTGGTCAAGTTTTTGCAAAACGCTCCCCAAAGGAAATTGTCTAGGTACATCTCAAGTTCCTGTATGGGCTTTACGAAGGTGCGATCTACTAATAGCACATTCACTCTTTGTGTAGATGCTACTATAAACTTTGATGCTGTAAATACTGCCATTTTAAGACTGCTCTCTTCAGAGTATTCAACCGTCACTAATCGTCATATGCACAGCAGTAGGTAAGTCAGCATTTCCTCCAGGCTTTTTCATATCTCTTTCTCTTAAAAATCAACCGAGCTTCTTTTTCCTTCGTCCTTGTAGCCAAATATCTTCGTTGCTTGAAAAAGTTGCTTTGAAATCTGCTTTTATTGACCGCAAAAAAGGAAATCTTCTTTATTCTTTAAACGCTTTTCGTTATCTCCTGGCTATGTCTGGAGTGTTTTACCAAGTGCAGTTTGCATCTCCTTGAGTCTAGCAACTACTCTTGCAGTTTCTCCATGTTTCATTGGCACTGATTTCAGTTTCTGATAATCTTCGAATCGTTTGATCATTTTCTCACAAGGTTTACACTCTCCAATCATAGGAATCCTTGCTTTGAAACTGGTATCACTCAGGAAAAAGCCCCTTCTATTGCAAAATCCCAACTTGTTTCACTAGCATCTTGAGAGCTAGGCTTCTTTTGTTGGAGCATCATGCAATTAAGACCTTTCTAATTTATGGAAGACGTAAGCCAGTTACATGGGAACCCATGCTAGAAATGTTATTTTCAAGACGAAACATGTAAATTGAATGCCATGTTTCTGGAGTCAGTTCTACCAAAATAGGTAGTTTTATCTTACAACCTGACACTGCATTCAATGATACAGGAGTTGCATCAGTTCTATATTTTTCCTTGTCAGCCATGCTTTGATTATATAAGTTCAAATTCATAGACTTCAGTCTCTGAAATGTAAGCATGTGGGTATGATGGAAGTGTGGTGGCATTGGAGGGAGTCATACGTAACTAGTGTGATGGCTTGTTGGTTCCATAAAACAGGCAAATTATCAATTTTTCATCATATTTCAAGAAAACCTCAAAAGCACCAAGTATGTTGGGTGAAAAATTCGTATACTTGAAAGGAAAAGCTCATCATCATCATCATCATCATCATCATCATCATCATCATCATCATCATCATCATCATCATCATCATCATCATCATCATCATCATTATTTACAGTTGGTTACAGCTATTGTCAATAGGAATTGAGTGGTATAAAGAAAACATGAAAATTCCCCCCAAAATCAGGATCTGGGATCACATTTCCTTATATAGTCATTACTGAGTGAATCCAATTGCCTTATATGGTCATTTATGCAGTAGGATACAATACACTGGGATATAGAGCAACACAACTAATTTCTGCTTGGACTATGTTTGAAAGTCATCATTAGAATTTGATGTTTCGAATTTGTCATACCACTTTTGTCATTTCCCTCTAGATTTACGAAAAATCCATCGAATAGAATGGAGCATGTTCAATCCCCAAATTTCACTAAATAAATGAAAAAGTGCTACTACGGCGTATATAAGCTATAGTGTTCTATATTCTACTTGAATGTAGCTTTCTATGGCTTGGTAGCGCCTGAGTAGCACTTTTTCTGCTATTTTCAATTTTTTTGGATTTTAAGCTGAAAATTTAATACAATTCGGAGATTTTTTTAGAAAAGATTATAAGACAAATGGAGAAAGACTGTCTAATATCATCCAAATTGGGCGGAAAACTTGCATATTAATGTAATGCCATAAAATAGACAATTCTGCGAGTTTAAATGGTCAAAAATCATTTCTAGAGTGCTTTCTTTTAGTTTCTCGATATCCTAACAGAATTAAGTCTTTCTTGTCGTCAAGTTTCAGATTCTGTCATGAACGCCAACTTCAGACAGTCATAACTTTTTTTGAGAGGCTTTTCGCCTCGTTTTTTCCACTGATTCATACCGTTATTCTAGTCTTATAGCAGCTTGGTTGCATGCAGTTTGGTGTAGGTCGATTTTTTTCTGATGTCCACTCCTCGGCCCACTGTGTATAGTTGCTAAAAACTAATTCAGACTAACTATTAAAACAAAATAAAAGCGGACAGAGATTAGATTATAACATCTCAAAGCAATTTGAACCAGGCGAAAAAAATATTGGCCTGTATAGCAAATCTTCTATCGTTAAATGGTTCTATTTCATCCCATTTTGATACAATTTACCTAAAATTGTCAGTACATAGGTATTTTACATTGCTCTTGCAGCTCATGTTGTCAAAATATATAAATTCTAGAACAATATCATTATGATGTCATCACTCCAATACCTTATTGCATTCAAAGCATTAAAAGATGCGGAGTCCCCCTTGAACAATCTTTGAATACCTTGAAATTTCACAAACATTGATATTTTGACCAATAGCATGCTCTAAGACAAGGGACAGAACGATCCATGACTAAAGGGGCAAGAGATGCAGCCTAATATATAATGATTGACACCATGCTCTTACCTTCTATAAAACACAATGACCAGAATTATTGCAATGATGACAATGACAAATAAAGATACTCCAACAGCTATCCCTAATGTGAGCGGAATACCTGCAATAAACAACATCAGTTTACAAAATGTATTTCAATAAATAAATGGCATAGAAATCGCTCATTAGTCACGAACAACAAGAAGCATTTTTTTAACGAAATGAAAACCCTTGAAAGATCAAAAGACTAGGATGACTACATTGCAAAGGTACTTTGTTGTTGGTAATTATTTGTTGTGATTGACGCCATAACAGCATAGGCGTCAAATCTTGATTGGCTAGCAAAGGAATCAGCATCGAAGGATTCCTGCCAATAATGTTGCGAAAATTCGTTCCAAAAGCATCGAGAAGCGTAATTTGGTGGTAAAAAGTTTACTTTCATCGCAAAAACACTGAAATGACAACGCATAGTTTCGAATAATTAAAAAATATGTTGTAACTGTGTTGAGAAGACTTCAATTAACATGTCCAGAAGGAACAATTTTTATATCTTGCACAGATCAAAAGTTATCGGCATTACAAGCTATCCATCTTTTCATAAAGCTCCTTCTGGAAATGTGAATAGAAGCCTTCAGTATACTTGCAAAATATATATCTCAATTATTCGAAACTATATTTTATCAGTTTTTCACAGAGAAAGTACACTTTTTACCACCAAAACACTCTTCTCGATGCTTTTGGAACGAATTCTCGTAACATTATTGGCAGAAATCCTTCGATGGTGATTCCTTTGCTAGCCAATCAAAATTTGACGCCTGTGCTCGTCGTAACATTCCTTTGGAGTATTGATCCAGTATGTAGTAGCCAAGTAATCTATGACTTAGCCGAATGTGTATACGAAAATTTATTGCTGTTTGAGCTAAGATAAGGACGTTGATATTTGTGTCTATTTTCAAGAGCTTGGCATTAGATTCAGTACATTCTTCTGTTGGTTGAAAGTAGAGGTCAATAAATAAAAGCAAATCTTATTAGCAAGTAAACAGTACTAACCTTCAGCTTTTCCTATAATGGTGAAAGTTATTGTCTCTTCTGGTGAAAACCCAGCACTTGTACGAGCTTTCACCTAAAAACATCAAATTCTTGAAATAAAATTCACTTTTTGACTTTGCAAAGACTTATATCCATGATAGCAACATTACAGTATCACTTGCATGTTTAAATAGACTAGCAATTACTCAATCCTGATTCAATCCTTCAATTTGCATCAAAATACTAGGCCATTTCTTACAAGACGTCTGACAAAGAATATAAATAAATAATCACCATGATTAACGATCATTAGTTATATGCCAATAAATCATAAAAAGATTCATGATTCACTTTCCTATGAAATATCTTTATGGTCACAAAATGTCACACTTCAAATTCACCAGAAACTTTAAAAAAAACCGTATCCGACCACTTATTACGTTTTATATTATATTTTGTGCAAGCACATCTTTTCATAGATCTTCTTTCACAGACGCAAAATACTTTTAATGAGACCTGGTCATAAGTGTATGATGCCATTAGGATTTTCTATTTCAATAGCCGTTCTCAAAACACACCTTCCTAAACTATACCATCTCATCCTCTTAACAAGAAATAATATAATTTCAAAAAATAGTCACAAGTCGAGAGTACTTCGGTACCTGAGCTCAAGACTATGGTTAAATCAATGGTTGTGGAGCTTTTAACTTGCATATAAATTAATCAAAGTATGCATTACTGCAAAAGCAAACAAATCAGCAACAATTACCGAAATCGTGTAAGTCACATCGTTCTGCTTTTGATAGACTGTATAATTTAGTGAGTTTGTATACTGACGTCTGCCACCATTGACGACAACAGCATAATCCAGATCACTTCCACCCACTGCTGCTGGTTCTTGCCAGGAAACGGTAACTGACAAATCAGCATTCCTTTTTATAATCAAATTCAGAACTTTACTTGGAACTAAAAGACAATACATACATACTTCACAAATATGTTCATTCATAGATTCAATGTCTTTCTGGCATTATAAAGGACTTCCAAAGAACTAACTTACGAAAAGCGCTAGGACTGAGGATATAACCAACACACTAAAAGAAGCCATGTTCTGCAAAGAAGAAGATGTAACTGTAACTCTAGAGAACGAAATCAAATATCAATAACTACTAAAATCCCTATCTGTGTATAAAGCCTTGCAAAAACAAGATAAATAGGACTGATTTCGTTTGGAACAATTACCACAACCCGTTCAAAAAGGAGCCAAACGGAAACTATTTTGGAGCCAAAAAGCAGGGAAGCAGTTCCAAATGGAACGCATCGAACGGTTCTCATGTAAACACAAGACCTATCAGTATCGGTTTTGGAATGGCCCCATTTGAGACCGCTCCTTTGGCACTGGTGGAAACTGCATAAAAATCTAGAGACCATCTTGCACTCTTAAGGGGCATGCAGTAAAATACTCAAATCATCGTGATAACTCATTCACATATGATGTTCATCAAAACAGTTTTTTCAAATAAACCATACCATTTAGCTAGTTGCTTGCAAAAAAAAGAAAAATACAGTTCCATTTACGATAAGAAAATAATGTTCAATAAATGCGTTAGTTATGAAAGACATTAGTAAATAAAAGGAATTCAACAAAAATGAGAGCATAATGCCTTCTTAATACTTGAAAACAAATCTTGCTACTCTTTGAAACTATAAAATGTAAATTTTTCTCAACAAATACAGCTGTCTTTACAATGGCGGCTTTTTATAAAAATATCAGGTGGGGGGGGGGCAGAGGTAATTTGCTAAATTTGCCAAGTACTTTAGAAGTAGTAGAGTATTGTTCGAGTACATCTGATGCACATAGGAAAAAAGCTGACGGAAAAATTGAGGATCAGGCAAAGAAGCGGTTTATTACTCAAAAAATTTGTATTTAGTTCTGGTCTATTACTATTTCCGAGAATTCGCTAACTCCATGGTAACCTGGGGACACTTTGCCCTCTTGCCCACTAAATATCCCCTGCTGTATTTTTATATGGTTAAATCCACGCAAATTCCTAGAGTTGGTAGAATCGTAGTCTGGCAAAATGTTGTTGTGAATCAGAAGTCAGATCCAAAGAGATTTCTCCATTGATAGAAGATCGAAATATAAATATATTGCTGTTTTATGCCAACAATAATTCATTTGCCCCCCTTGGAAACAATATCATAAAACCCCTACTTTTGGAGAATACAGACGCGTCAAAACACGCAAACCTACACCAAAGAGTATATACTTACGTCCTGAAAAGGTTTTGAAAGAAATTGTACTTCCATTATTCCGACTAATAGCCTTCGTTACGTTGTTGATAGATGAAACCGTGATGGTATAATATGTGAATGTTTTCAATCCAGTTACATTGAAATACAGATTTCCTGTTGTTTCTTTTCCGTCTTTTGGTTTTTCAGTTTTATACCATGATATTTCATACTCCACTTGGTCTCCAGTACCACTATTGCTAGGTTGTACCCAACTTATAAATGCCCATGTAGAGCCAATGGATGTGGCGTTCAAAAGTCGTGGTCCAGTGGGTGGTGCTATTTAACATCAATTGAAAAAAATAAAAGATTCAACGAAAACAGAATTTACTTTATCAACAGTAATGCAATACATAGAAAGCGTAGAAGTTGCAAGAGCAGTAAGGCATTTGTGTATAATTCATAAAAAAGAACGGTTGGTAAATTTAAGTGGCAGGTTCAAGATTTATTTCAAGGTTTCCGTCAATCTTTTCCATGAACATTTGTCTAAAGTCTGATTTCTCTTCATCAGTACACTTATCCCAGTCAATACGGCTGTAAAAATATGATTCATATATTACTTTAAGTCTTAAACGTATCTTTGCAATAACAGGATTATGATCACTTCCACAGTCTGCGTTACTGCATGACTGTACATCTGAAATTGCTTTAGAGTCGTTTTTGGATCAATATAAAATCAATTTGGTTCTTTATGATGTCGTAAGTGGCAGATTGAAAGAGGACAAATTTAAAAACTGTTCATTATCATTGGCTATAAAAGTTCACTTATCACCTACCCTCACAGTCAACATCATAAACATTCTTCTTAGCTGTGGGCCTGTAAAATCCCGGAATACATTCACAGACAGATGTTCTTGGTAATTTCCCATCTACAACATTTTTGCCGCATACTTTGCATGGAAAATTTCCCTTAGTATCTTTGAAAGTCTTTGGCGGGCACTCTAGAAACAAAAATTATGGAAACTCTGATTCATATTGATAGTTAGCGATGCAAGTTTGAGATAAGTTGTAAAGGAATTCTGAAGAAAAAGATCAGAAGCTACAAATAAACCTCCAGCTAAGGGAGCTCTCATTTCTACTCTTAGGTACAGCGGTGGAAAACTTTTTGGAGGGGTGCCAATTTTTGTTGCATTGTTTTAATTGGGGTATCAAATTGTTTTGCCAATTCATGATGAGGTATCAAAATTTTTGAATAAATTCCCACCATACAAACTATTCACATGCTTAGTTCAAACGGCTATCTTTTTCTAAATAAATTGCTAGAAAGATGGTAGCATTTTCCAAAAGAAATAAAATCTTGGTGTTCCTTGCTTCTCTGATTCCTTTATTTTTCTTAAATTCCTATATATCCAGATTGCGTTCTTTGGCATTCTCAAACTTTAGATGCAACTTGACTGACACAATTAGCAATACTATTGGGGTATTAAATTTTATTAGTGCTCTTAAATGGGATATCAAATATTATTGAATATGGTGAATATGGGGTATGCAAGACTTTTCTTATCTCAAAAATTCTTCCACTCTGTACCCAGCATAAGACAGCTCACTAATTAGAATACAGATACGGTAATAATATACCATCTATCTTGTGACATAACAACACTGACATTACTTTATAGCAAAAAGAAGCCAAATATGCAATATCATTTCAATAGAATGTTTATAGAGAAATCTTCACCACAATGAGCTATACAACACTTCAAGTGGCAAATCTAAAGAATCATTGCGAAATGCACACTTCCAATGAACAAAAGAGCATTGTATTTTATGAAACGAAAACATTAACAATAATATTCTAGTGTGCTGACAAAATTTCCTCGATAAGAATGGCTCCACACAATAACTACCATTAAGCTTTTCGGGATATGTCACAAGGATGTACATTACAGCATAAAAACTGTTATAAATAAACTTGCAAAAAAAACTATTTATGACAAAAGAGGTTACAGAGTGATTAAGCATAATAAACTGGTACGTCCAAAGCAATGGTTTACACTACGCTTGAAATTAATAAAAGTTACTTAAGGAATCCATTGCAGCATTAAGGCCTTTCACAATATTACTCTTCATAACTCAGGAATGACAAAATAGTAAATAAACCTGAGCATAGTATATGTAATTTGGTGATATTCTTGACTTTTGATACATAGCCATAAAAAGCAAAGTTTCAAAAGTGTTACTTTTACTGGCAAAAGTTTTTCTATGGAAGCTGTTTTCAAAGAATACACTTGAAACAGCTTAAACTTTCAATGAAAGGGGCCACCTTTAATATCCGAATAATTTTGCAAACTTCTACCTCTCCTAATTGGGCATTCTTATCGGAGTTTTGGTTAACAGCCCCTTTCCCTGTACGTACGGACACAGATTGAGATCTTTTATAGAACTCTGGAAGCTTAATCCAGTTTCCAGGTGAACCTTCGCCTATCTACTGAAAAGAAGAGCAGCCAAGAGATTTCGAAGGTACAGTGGCGAAGATCACGAGCCCCTGCAGCCCCCTGCAGCCCCCTGCAGCCAAAACGAGTGCAAAATTTTAAGGGTCTGGTAATGAAATTAAGGAAATTAGACTCTGTAGCTATGTTTCCCTCTGTTCCCTTTTTCGGCAGCTCTGCTGACAAAAAAAGCGTACAAAAAATTATGTGCAAAGGATGTCCGTTTACGGCCAAACATCTACCCTCACCTGTCTCTTTTCGAGTATCTTGCTAGCCCCTCACCCCCATGTTACGGACATTCTAAGGAATGTTTTAAGGGCGAAATTTCACATGTTTTAGAAGTAAATATTGGTTATTTCTGTTGTAACTTATATTGGTAGTCGTGGGAGCATGGTAATCTATACTGGACGATTATGCGTAACTTTTCGTTGACCCTAAAAGCCATTAAATTTTATCATTTGGAGGCTACTATTTTTCATAGTTAACGCGGACAGTATGGAGCAATAACTCAACTTGGCTCAATTGAAATTACAGCTTTCCCATTCACAATACGATCGTTCTGTCGCACTGGTGAATGTCTTCACAGCAACCGCTACAGTGCATTACAGTGTGACCTCCTTTCTAACTTATTTGAAATTCCTAAACTGATTCTATAAAATTGAGGTAAAATCCCCTAAAATATTTTCTCCTAAATGGATTTCCCACAGCACTCCCAATGCGAAAAGAATTATGCAAAAGGTAGCTATCTCACACATTTAACATTCTTAAAAGGGGAAAGATTTTAGTACCGTGGAAATTGCAAGTTAGGTCACCATATGCCTTTTCTTACTGTGACTTTTAGCTTTATAAAAATGCCCTAATGTCATATAAACATAAAATACTGAAGAATTTGGCTAGGAAAAGATTTATCCATCTCCGAATTTCAAAAGACTATCATATAACCACAGCCTAATCAATTAGGTGTGGCAGAATTCTATCGATGCTTAAATCAAATGCCACGTTAAGTTGCCCTATTTCTACACTAGATGTAATTTAATTCGATTCGTAAAAAAATCGAGACTGAGCCCAAACTAGGCTTCAGAGGGGAGATGCAATGTGATAGGTCAGTAGCTAGAAACTGAGAAAGTAGAATGCTACGTAAGCAAAAGCACCATCAAAAATAGCGGTCCTAACGTTTCGTACAAACAGTTTCATTCATTCTTATTTTATTATTTCATCTGATATGATTATTGGTCAGCAAGAAACTAAACTGATGTCATTCATAATTGGCACCCTATCTTACTTATAATTTTTCTAGGAATAAATACGTATTCTATACGGGGTATTACGGAAAATGTTAACTAAAACTCAAAATGCAATATTTGGTGAAATCTACTTTCTGACAGAAATATACTGCCAAAAAAGAGAGTATCTCAATTAAATCTCAAACAAACAAATAACACCTGGACAATAAGCAAGTTTTACACAGATAATATAGAGATAGATGCCCATAGCACTTCAAATGAGTTATGCAGTGTCTCATAGCACAATTTATACACGTAACCAAATAGATACAAAAACAGCATTTTCTTACCAATGCATTGAGACACAGACAAGCTTTGATAACCAGCTGAGCAATAACATCTTCCATAGAATTTTGCTGTTCCATTTGTATAACACAGCATAAAATTTTCATCTGCTTTGTCTGTTTCTGAATGTGTAATGCAATTGCCACCAATGCGCAATACTGCTGCTGAGGAGTTTGGTGCAGCTGTTGCAGGAAACCACACTTGCTCCCCTCCAATTTGAGGACACTTATAGTAATGCATTGCTACAGAGTGTATGTTACCGCATATCCCTCTGTCTCGAAAACCAATATATATTCCGCGAAAGTTCTTCAAACTAACAATTTTCTGGGATGTAAAAGCTACACGTATATTACCTTGCATCACAGATGCATTTCGCAATTCACCAATATATGTGTACGGCGACGTATTAGGATCGGGAACTGAAGAAAATGACGTAGAGCTCAAGTGTGCGTACATGCCAATGGAAAAATCCCAACGGATAGCTGCAGCGCAGCATGTGAGGTTGTATCCCACAGTGATTGTGATTTCTTCTGCTGGTGCAGTACTAATATACTTCATCACATAATATGCATCTACTACATGAGCAGCCTCTACTTTGCAAGCAGTTATTTCCCCCTTTTGTGCATACCGAATCCACTGAAAAATTAAGAAAACAGCAATTAAAAAAGTTGCAAATCAGAGAAACATAGTCATGAAAGGTGGCCTGTAAACAACCTCTGATATCACTGCTACTTTCAAGCCACAGAAGCATTTTATCTTTTGCGAAAAGAATAAATACAACATGAATGTCCGAAAAAAATTGTTAGTAGTTTCATTGCTAGACTAAATTTAAATCATATGCTACAACTCACATAGATACACCCTAAAGTATGCTAATTGTGCACAAAATATTCCTATACAACTCCTCTTGTTAAACTACACAAGAAAATAACACACAAATGTACAGTAAAATCCCGAATATAAGTCGCCATGAATGTAATTCCCCCTGTAAACTAACTCAAATATCCTTCCGAAAATAAACCCCCCTAATATAAGCCCAGGGCTTACAATAGAGATTCTATGTGCATAGATAGGACAATGAATGACTATGGACAAAGCATATGTAGAACCTCTGTATTTACTTTTGTCTTTTTCTGAAGTTGCACGTATTGAATGTTGTTAATGCAAGTCATCTGTTAACCTAAAAGACCTTCCGAATATAAGCGCGTCCGAATATAAGCCCTCCCGAATACGAGCTCACCAAAAAATCCTTACGAGGACTCTAAGAACACGGCATATATTCGGGATTTTACAGTATATTTGAAAAATGTGTCAAAACCGTCCAATATTCATATGATATTCATTATATACATGCAATTCAATTTTAAAAGACGATGGCCCATGTAGCCTTGTTGATGAGCAACGGGCTATCTATTTACAGAAGAAAATCCAAAAACTTACGAAAATTCAAAGAAAAAAAGTTCATATTTTAAAAAGTCTAAATATAAAATGAACAAAGCCAGCTAAAACAAATAACTATTTACAAATGCAATTTGAATAATGCCAGAGATGGTGCACGTTTTGCATCAGCTGAGAGACCATTCAACGATTTTGCTCCTCATGAATGAATATCCTTTTTGCCTACTATTGGGCCATTCCATGTCACGTGTCACAATACTGGCAGGTTCTATTTGCTTTTAAATAGTGTAAAACTCCACTATCAATTTTAAATTCAGTAAACCAAGCTGCTAACAATTATATACTTAATATTCCTACTTGGAACGCTGTTGCAGACATTCTTTGTTGGCACTTACTGCTCTTCCTGTAGTTGCAAGCGTAACACAACGAGAGAAGGGTCTCGTGAAAAGACGCGACAGAAAGTGATGATAGGGGGTGGATGGTTCATGAATGGAAATTTTAGCATGACGCAATTATTGAACAGTCCCTTACCAATTTCAGAGATTATACTTCATTGCTTACCGAGAAACGTGTACTCGCACATTGCTACGTTAAGGCTTAGTTTATTTTGTCTTAGCCAGTCCATGATGCCCTCTACCTCCATTGTTAGGTCTTCTAAAAGTTGCAGAGGATTTTCATTGCTAGAGAAAATAATTGTGCCATCGGCATACATATTGGGGTAACTTTTCAAAATCATTCATAAATACAATGAACAGAAGTGGCCCTAAACACGACCCTTGTGGAATGCCACACAGGGGGTTATTTCTAGGGGGGCTCAGGGTGGCGGATCCCCCCTTGTTAAAATGTCTGCTCATTTTGGGGGGCTCAGCCCCCCGAAAACTCTTGCACTGGCTTGGCTTTTCAGAGTTTATTGGTCTTGCTTCCAAAGTGCTATGATCAACTGTGCACTGCTATATGGTTATTGAGGCAATTCTTATTGTTGATTATACTATATCAGTACTAAACTGAATTATCATGTTTCCGTCTTTGAAAATATGGGTGAGGTTGTAGCTTGGTCACACCCAAACTATGGGCGTGGTTGTGCCTAGAGCCCCCCTTGTTAAAATTTTTAGAAATCACCACTGATGCCGCATGTGATTGCCGGTGTCTTTGAGGTCTTCCCACCAAAGCAGCAGTATTAAGGACGACCAGTTAGATATGACGTAAAACATGTCAGTTCCTTTTGAATGATACAATATTTCTCCAGCTTAGTCAACAGTGCATCAGTTTAATAGCATCACAAACTTTTCTGAGGTTCAAGAATAAACTGACATTAATCCTTTTTCATCCATATTTTTGTACCAGGGATCGGTTACAGTCAGCAACGACGTAACCGTTGAATGAAGTTTGCGAAAGGCAAATTGGTTTATGGATAAGAAATTATGCTTCTGTACAGAATGCTTCTTTAATAGAGGAACATCACTCTGAAACAACCTAAGTGCTGATGTCAAAAATTCACAAACTCAAAATGAATTCAAAAAGATTTACAAAAGAAGTAGGGCATCCTTTCGCTAACTCAGTTAATTATTAATCTTATTTTCGTATTCTACTATTGCATATAGTTCTTATTGTAATTCTTTCTTTTAAATGACTGTAACTAGGGTATTTATGTTCGGTTTAATTTGCAGGGCAATATAAAAATCAGTCTTTGGCTGCATGCTTTACCCTGCTTAAAGAATTTAAAATGAAATGAATGAAACAAAATGATATAAAATGACATATATATCATTATTTCAAAAGTTTTGCCTATATAAATCATTTCTATAGAGATAATATTTCACAACTCACCATCTGGTCTAGATAAACAAAATAAATTCAGACTATCTATCTTTGACTAAATAGAGGTAAAGCAAATTTCCAAAGTAGAGGCTTGCACGTTTGCATTTGTGAAGAATATTGATATGGGTCCTTTTTACTTCGAGTAAATGTGACGAAACTACGCATAATTTTTCGATATGGAGGCTTAAACACCCTCTCGTTAGTGGAGGAGGATCAATGATATGGGTCATTAAATATGGGTGACTTTTTAAAAGCAGCTGCTCGTGGCATCAAATGCGAGCGAATTTTTTATAATCGCATCTACGCGAAATATAATGCGCGCGACCTATTTTGACAATCAAATTCAAGCTAAAACAGCCTTGTCAGCGATAGGAGATCAAAAGGAAGATATGGAAGCGAAAAGAGATAGAGAAATGGATGAAAAGAATGAGGAGTCTGAGAGAACGGATGGAGGAAGCGCTCGACCACTGCGTGCCGCAGCAGGGATTGCGCGCTGCAAAATAAAGCTCATGCTTGATCACGCATGATCAAGGAGGGGGTGTGTGCGGAAACCTTTCCCTGTGCGGCATGCTTTGGGAATTTGCGCTGGCTGCTCCACTGCTGGGGTAGGCTTGAGGTGGTGCTGTTTTGCGAGCGGTAATAATTAACGAATTGATTAACCAGTAATTTATAGTTTGATTTTTATGTCTAATCCAATTTTTCTCAGTTAGCCAGTGTTAGTTAGCTTTTGATTGGTCAGTTAGTGACACTGGACGTAGACAAACTAGGTTTATATATTTGAAGTACGTTTGACTTTACTCAGAGTGTTGCAATAGATTGCCGAATGAATTGATTGTCGATGGATGAATGTTAGTTATAAACTCGGGCTCTTCATTGCTCAGTTTCTCTGAATCAGATAAAGAATAGTTGGTTCTCCTAACATTTACCCTGCTTAAAGAATTTAAAATGAAATGAATGAAACAAAATGATATAAATGACATCCACATGCTTATTTCAGAAATTTTCCCTATATAAATCATTTCTATAGAGATAATAGTTGACAACTCACCATCAAAAACAGGTCTTGAGAAACAAAATAAATTCAGACTATCTATCTCTAAAGTAGAGGCTTATAAGTTTGCATTTGTGAAGAATATTGATTTGAGTACTTTTTACTTAAGGTAGATCTGATGAAACTACGCATAAATTTTCGATATGGAGGTTATAACACCTTTTACTTATTGGAGGAGTTTCAGTGATATGCATCATTAAATGTGCGTGACTTTTGCAAAGCAGCTTCTCCCGACATCTAATGCGTGCGAGTTTGTTATAATCACGTCTACAAGACATAAGCGCGCAACTTATTTTCGACAGGCAACTTCGCGACGTTCGCGACATTTTATGCGCACGACAATTTATGCAGCCTATAAGTTTATTACGAGAAGCATAATTTACTGGCGAAGCTTTTTCCAGAGGCTGTGTAGGTCATAATTCCATTCTTGGTTTATCAAGGATCAGAGCTGATTCAATGGGCTACAGCACAGCTCTACAGTTTGCAAAAAATAACATGAAAGCATATTATCATACAGCTCACTTGTTAAAATTTAGTTACATAGATATGCACACAGGGGCGTAGCCATGGGAGGCACGAGGGGAAAGGTGCTACACTCCCCAATACGTAGCTTGTATCACATTCGCCAAATATCAATAGTGCTCGTCAACTTTGTATTGCTAATACAACTTGAGGAAAGTCCTATTTGTCGGCAAATTGGGCTCACACGAAGTCTGTTTGTCAACAAATTTGGGTCCCCAGGGCCACCGAGAGAATTCTGAGTCCCAGGAGCAAAAGAGAGAAAAGAGGCCACCTGCGAGCAAAGCGAGCTTAAGAATTTTCAGGTTCTAGAAAATAACTTTGGAAAATTACTGCTGTTTTGCTTTATGAGGCTCCAAGACTTTGAGGCATTGGGTATTATGAGGCCACTTGGAGCTCGAGGCCCTGGGACAATTGGGCCCCCCTGCCACCTCTCGGCGACCCTGTGTGCACCCCACCAAAATTTTCTTTACCTGTGCCCCTGTATGCACACAATGAAATGAAAAGATGACTTACATTTGTTCCAGAAGTAGCTATTGAACTGTTTAGAAATTGTCCATCCTCTACTGAAAATGGTGGTACTGTGACATTAACTAGGCATAGAAGAAAGAGCAATATGCTAAGACAGAGCAAAAACAATAGCATTTTCTAAGATATGAGCCCTTTATCAGGAAACCCATATCACATCAGGAAGCTTTATATATACTGTAAAATCATGAAATCAAATACAGAATCCATAAGAAAAATATATGAGATGAAAACGTATCAATCTGAAAAAACAGGACAGTGAAGCATATACAATTGAAAATACAGGCATATATGTCTGCCATACAATGTCACATTACACACACAAGCAGACATCATTAAAAACCCGTGAACGCGCGAGCTGCCCTCGCAGGCACAAAAGCTTATTTTCCGAATACTTGCAGGCACATTTTGTCGCCTGGTTTTCAAAGTTTCTATGGTTCAGGATTCATTTTATGTTGAGCACAAATGATAGTTGAAATTCATGGCAATAATCCATCATTGAAAGATTGACAAGTCAGGCAGGAACCAGTAGTCGGAAAGCCAAGAGAGAACTATTGAAATTGATCAACGTACTTAAAGCGAAATAGTCGATTTGGTCGGAAGATATATTTTACCTCTTAAGACAACACGAGTTATTGAAAATTATCGAATTTTCTAACGAAGAATGGTCGATTTTGTAGGACTCTCTAGCTTCACAGGAATGCATGAGTTTCCCACTGGTCTGCGAAATACCCAGTATTCTATACACACTCTTTTTTACAAGAACGAGT
The DNA here is from genome assembly GCA_900291935.2 of Cassiopea xamachana. NCBI lineage: Eukaryota > Metazoa > Cnidaria > Scyphozoa > Rhizostomeae > Cassiopeidae > Cassiopea > Cassiopea xamachana. Next base: position 16,944,134 of record OLMO02000009.1, on the reverse strand, counting down.
AAAATTGATGTTTAGGCGGGCTGTTCTTAATTTCTCCAAATCTTATAGGCTGAATTGTTCTTAATTTGCTCTTATATTATTGGGGCATAGGCAATTTAGAAATTAGACGATATACTGGAAAATATTGGATATCTCAAGTGGTTGAGAACCCATTAGAAAAACGCCATATTCAAGGTGGCTTAGCTTGAATATCAATATTTCTTCTTTACAACAGTTTATAAAGAACTATAAACAGTCAACGTTAACACAGTACTTAGTTTCGCTAGGGGCAACCAATTTGCAAAAATTAAAGAGGAGAATTCTTCCAAAAATTCTCTTCAGGCTAAAAAGGAAAGGATATTTCACGTCCATACGTTATTGGAAAGCTTATGCATCGTAGTGCAAAAGTACATTTTACGACAGTGTTTCAGCTTCAAGCCTGTTCTTAATATGTTGATAATGTTTCATCAAATTTCAGACTCGTGTTCTTACAAAATTGTTTTCATAAACAGAGTGTTCTCTAAACTTCCGAATGGCCAAAGTGTCCTTATTTGCATGGGATGTCTCTTTAGGAGCACCATAGGAGAAATAGCACAGCTTATCAATATGTCTAACAAAGAATGGCTGGCTTTGTTGGAAAAATCTCTTACTTCACAAGGAGACTGGAGTTCCCCACTTTTCTATGTCATTCCCTGTACATTATCCCCACTAAATCACTATATGTCCTAAGTGCCACATATTTCCTTGGTGTGTCTCTTTTAGAACACCATAAGAAATGGCTGTAAATAATCGAATTTTCTAGTTCAGAAAGACCAATTTCAATGGAAAACTTTTAAAATATGTGAATGAGACACAAGTTTCCGTGTTTTTTCTCAAATATCTCCGTATCCACTACATAAATTCCAGAGGAGCCACGGGGTCATCCTTCCTCAAACGGTAGTATTCCCTATAGTAACCAGTCGTCTCAAGAAATTTCCCACATGAAGAAAACAATAAAGTGAATCAGATACCCTCCCCAATGCCCAGTTCTGGATCCACCCCTGCCGGTAACGTACTGGATATACTCTAAGCTGCTTATTATTGGGTCTTGTGGAAATTAGTGCAACTCTAGTTCTTCTCTCTCTACCATCCTCTCATTTTGACTTCTTCTTGCTGTTAGTAATGCAATTTTACTCTGGGGAACTGTATGTTTTAGATAGCTGCTATTACTAGGCCGTTCTCTTCGACTGTTTTAATGTTGATTTCTGTCGTCAGAGGTGACGTCATTGCAGTGGAAAGAAATATTCCCTCGACTCAAAATTCAAGGAATTCAAGCGTTAAAAAAAACGGGACTATGCGATTTAATAAATTTTTCTCGTGTTTCTATGATGAATATCAATATCTTTGGAACTGAAAAAACTTGTTTGCCATTGCTGGTCCCCTTTAAGTGTCAAAAATGGTTTAATGTATCGCATTGTGTTCTTCATTGAAGCAATTTCTTTTAAATGAAACAAAAAGCTAAGTAGACGCACAGCAGCGAATTCCTTATACCTTTCTATCTGTAAAACCGTACATTTCGCGCTCAGCTGTGCACTCGCAGGCACATAATATTTTTAATGAGGCCTGCAAACAACAGGTCCATAGACACTCGGGAGGCAGGGGGTATTGCCCCCAATAATTCAACAAGATTGTATAAAGAAGTGTTCTACACAAGAATTTTTCAAACTCCTAGCAGGAGCAGAACCCTAAGGAGAGATTCCAGTCCCTCGAGGAACTCCTGTTGATACACTCGTTTTCTGTTTTATGAGAATATCTAACTTTTCTGAGCTTCTATATTCTTAAGCTGTCCTGACTTTCAGCCTAGCATTATTCTGAAATTATTCTTAAATACAAAAGGTGTAACTTTGGCTAAAAATATAAGGAATATACTCCAATCTTTGTTGATATTACTATATCACAAAACTAAGCAAGAGTTTATATTTTGGTTCTAATACTTAATAGAACTGTTAAAAACAGTATCAAAAATCTTCTGTCTTGATAAAGCTTGAGCATTGTTTTTGAATTAATCTTAAATTTCAGAGACTGTGCACCTCAATATTCTTATAAAACTTCATTCTTATAAAAAATTGTATATCTGTGCAAGAGAATCATAAATTACTGTTGATTGTAGGATATGTGTAACTTCTGGTGGAACCCTTGCATTGTACTGTCAGGGCCCAAGGGTTCTGTGGAATCCTGTTTGAAAATCACTGCTTTATGCTACTTTTTCTTATTGTTTAATTGACTTCTACCATCTCTAGTTTCTAGTAGCATCACTATACAGATATGTCACATGCAGATATCCTGATTTTGATGTATGACAGACATTTTTAGCTTTTCCTTCAGTTTTTGACCAAGCTTTGTAGGAATCTCTGTTTTCAGCTAGAGAGTAAAATGCAAGCACTTCAATTCATGCATTTGCTAACCCACAGGAAAGATAATGTGTATGTACTCACAATGATCCTTTTGGGACATAGTGCACTTTGTCCTTCTGAGTGCATTCCATGCAGCAAATGCCAAGTACCTGGGTGGGTTTCCCTTTCCTCATCCTACTGGCATAAGATTGTTTTGCTTCTAGCATTGGCACATATGCATGCAACAGCAGAAAGGAAATGTCAGTATAACTAGGATGAGGATGCAGTTTCTCCTTCATACCATCAAGATTGATGATGATAATTACTGCCTTCTACTTTGCAAAAAGGGTGTTTTCCAGTGTTCTATAGGGTGTTACTTCAAAAACTTTTCTGGGGGCAAATCCCCAGACCCCCATATTTTGACAGCATACCTATTAAATCTATTTGGGCACATAGATTTTTAATTATTGAAGTAGTTATATAACATTTAAACACTCCTGGCTCTTAACTCAACTTCTACTTCTGTGTTTCCTACCCCCTCATCCTTCATCCAGTTCAGCTGCATATGGGCCTTAGAAATGACGAGCATAAGCAATAAATGTGGTCTCCAGAGTGCTTGTCTATAAATTTAAATAATTCTGTTTGAGGAACATCTTGATCAGTATCTGAATTTTTCATACCTTCTACCCAGCAATAACTGTAGATCTGGTAGCAACATTACACAAAAAATGACTGCAGAAAAGAGAATGGCACCTTATTCAACAATGCGAATCATCCTACATATATGTGCTCTTGCATAAATTCCAAAGTTCAACAATTTTTCACATGTATATGTCGCATAAATAAGGTAAAAACATTAAATTGTCAGAAAAGGACTTTGGAACCTTTTCATTTTGGATGATCACCTACTGTTGTAAAATTTCAGCAGCTGTCATGACCACATAAAGACAGCACTTGTATTCGATTATTATGATGCCACAAGAGTTTTTGAACATATGAGGGTGAAAACAGTTTTTTATGCATATAAAACAATTTTCACAGCTTGTCTTCACATCCTAGACTGCGCTGCAAAGTATGATATTTTTGGATAAGATCTCTGACATGCAAAGGCCAGTTTCCCTCTTCTCTCTAAAGAAGAGAGTCCACCTACAAATCTTCCTTTCCTCTTGGAGTTACCATAATCTGATCGAGTCAGACTGATGGGGTAAAGTTGTCATTCTCATCAAAACAATTAATGATAATGACAATCTATAATCACAAAATGGTATTTTCTGATATTCTAGAGGCAGGTACCTAAAAAAACCAAAATTGAGATCAAGCCCCACATCTCAAATTCCCCTTTTTTCTGGAGTGTCAGCTGACCATGCCATGACTAGTGCCGCTTAATAACTGTACTTCCTTGGCAAAATTGTAATGGCTATAGGGGCTATCTTTATAATATAGAAAGTAGTCCCTCCTATGCTCCCTTCCTCAAAATGTCTCAATGCTCCTGGTTGAAATATCTTCTATTTTGTGCTACCAAGATTACATATTACCATTTCTCTTCATTACATGAAATGCTTCCTGATGTTTTAAACTTCATATATTCAATGTCTATTTTCCTTGACTCAGTCTGGCTTCAGCATAACATTATTCTAGCATTTATGCAATACCCACTATACCAAGTAAAACTTGGAAACATGAGCATTCTACAGTGTTCTGATTGTTGTCAGTTTCTGATTGAGGTTGCCATAGTAATTACGACCATGCTCAGGTATACTCCATGTGTAAAGAATGCCCAAAAACTAATTGAACTGCAGGAGCTTTGGGGCAATAAATATCTCCTGTGTGCACATGCCATACTCTGCAGACTGGCCCACACCAATGCTTCTGAGTAGAAGCTATTTGTGTCCATTAAGAGCACTTTTAAGATCATTCTCTATCCTAACATGCTAATGTAGAAGAAAAACTCTGAAAATAGTCTCTATTTACATATATACCCCTCTATATCCTAAAAACACATGCTACATCATAAAAATGGCGGTGAATATATTATATTTACAAGTGTAAGATATCAAAACAAGAGAAGATGATCCAAGTAAAAGACCTTGCGAATATTAAACCTTAGGTTAAGTGTTCAAATCGAAGGAGTGGATTTCAAAAACAAAAGATATTACACAGTACAAACAGAATAGCCAGCATATATAATAAAATGTAAATTTAAATCACCTCTTTCTTCGAATGATAGACATATCCTGCTGCAGACAATGAGTGACAACCATATAATTTTGGCAGCCATTTTCGTTGTAATTTGAAGTTGCTTATAATTCTTTTGAATGTGCTAGTCATAGAAAGTGTTACTCTTCGATACGTCTGCTCCCAGGTTTGATGCATATAGCTTGATTATTGCTGTATAAGAACCGGGTTGTTGGACGAGAAACCAATATCTATCGATTGATCATTCCGCATTCTTCATAAAACTGAAGCTCTGTACAGCTGTACTTCAATTCGGTGGAGCAAATTGAACAACTGAGATACGTAGCTAAAATTCTGCTTGAAAGAGTGAAACACGAACAAAGCCAAACAACCTTGACACTTTTTGAAAATAAGCATCAAATAATTCAGGAACAAATAGGTGAAACTAACAAATCACATCAGATCACTTTCGTATGCATCCAATTGGAATAGGATAGGCACTTCCTCGACTAAGTTGTTGTTGTTGTTGTTGCTGCTGCTGAATTTTGCAAGTAACAGTTCACGTTTTTGTATATGAACAAAGGATATAATAAAATGAGGCCAAAATGGTAAAAATCTTAAGAACATTAACAGGTTCGAACAATTTCAGCACCACAGTGAGACATACCCCCACTTCTTGCCAATATCAACTTTCTAATTCAAGGCCGTAATTTCCACAAAAACTTTGAGGGGGCTAATTTCTAGCGTAATTTAGTGGGCCTTGGCTATCGCCTAAAACAGCTGGGGGTCTGGGGTGCTGAAAGCCACCCAGCGGGTCCAGGGCAGAGCTCTGGCAGGGGTCCAGGGGGCGGAGCCCCTGGAAGCTCCAGAGATTTTGCCATCTCTGAGGCCTTAAAATGATTTAGGATCACAAAAGTTCTCTTTCTGCATGGTAATAGAAAAACACCAGAAATAATTACTGTATAGCCTTTGTCTGCAAGTGCACAGGTATGGCAAATCACAGAATCACTATCTTCCCGGTAATGCAAAAATGTAAATTGATCAAACCATTTGGGGTTGAACGGTCGCTTCTGCTTCCCTGTGTCTCTCATAGGAAACTTTATTGATCTTGGTTGGTGTGGTTTTTCCGGAAAATCACCAGTAGATGAAGAGCTCTTTCCAGAATCTGCAGATGCCTTTTTGAAAAATGATCTGCTTTCTTTCTCCGCTTATATTTTGTAGACGGAGAAGTCCAATTGATTTTTCTTTGTATGATGATTCAATTCGAGACTCGGATTCGAAATTGAGATTCGAAATGAGTAATGTTAATAAAAATTTTAATAAAAAGTTTCTTTTGTGAATTGAAATGTACATTTTTTATAGCTTTAAAGCGTCTAAAAATACAATGCCGTTATTAAAACAATTTCTGCAATATAGAAAAATTCTGGCCTAAGTGTGACCAAATTAAAAAGAAAAAGTTTAGGATATGAAGTGAATATACTGTAGTGCTCCCCCCTAGTAATCTACAATGTCATTATTGATGTTGATGCATTCTCTGACCTTCTAAACGCAGTATAATTTACATAATACATTTTGTATCATCAAAATTATTGGGGGGCTTCAGCCCCCCTAGCCCCCCGGAAATTACGTCCATGTAATTCGTCCAAATATGATGAGAAAATGTTTGGATTGGTTCCTAGCAAGGTGTACAAACGGACGATGGGGTGTGGCAACCAACTCACATTATCACATTAGGGCTTGGCCCCTAAAGTCCCCCCAGTCTTCGATGGGTGGCCCGCCCCTGGGCTCAATTTTGAACGTTTGGTTGTGATGCCTGCCTTTTTACTGTTTAGCTTTTATCATTTACTAAGTGTTATCTTCATTTCAGGTGCGCATGGAGCTCTTCCCTTTCCACTAAAGTGCTTGTGAAAGACATTGGAGCTCAAAAACTTATGCTAGGAAAATCTCGCGAAAGTTTTGATTTTGTAAGTCTTATGAAATCTTTGATTCTGGAATCGTGAGGATGTAAGACAGTTCTAGCAATGGCTAAAAGTAAACTTTCTTGTCAAAATGTACATGGTCTGTGTACAGGGGTGTAAAAAACATGGAGGCAGGAGCGTGAAACCCCCCTAACAGATTAGGAATACTTTATGCGGCTGCATTTTGATCGCTTCGAATGCACCTCTGGCCAGAATGTAGGTTAAAGCCTGGCTTAAATGCGCCCGTATAAAGTAAACTTGGAGACCACTTTGACATTGGTTTTGAAATGGAGACTCTAAGTTTGACAGAGAGGCAAACAATGATATTGCACTTTTTTCACAAGCAAATAGTAGACGACTTCAATACAACTACAAAGCTAACTGTTATATTTAGGATAGAAAGGTACGTGCGCAATAGGACGACACCAATTCATTTAACCACACTAAATATACCATAGTGTTTTTGTGCAAAATCTTAAATTTTCAACATGTAAACGTTATGAATGAATTCGAATTCGAAGATGCTGAGCCAAGATCTTTAATGCATCACCATCAATCAAAATAAACGAATTTCAAATATAGTATTATGTGAGTAGTTGACGTTAGCTCGAAATTTTTGAAGATTCTGCATATGCACTATGTGGATAGCTCCATATAATACGAACACTGCAAGAAGGAACTTTAAATGTAAGTTGGATAAATGACGATCTGGAGAAAAGTCACTTGGAAAACGGACATCAATGAAATAAAAGTCAAAAAAGAAGATTTGATGGAGATAGCAACACTTGATAAGGAAAACATTTATGAATTGCATCATAGAGGAAGTGAAGAGTATAAGCACCATGGAGTTGGAATTTAACAGAGAAATCTACAGACGCAGAAAACGTCAGAATTACGCTGCACAAAGATGCATCTAAGTCATAAGAGGAAATCAGAATGCAAAAGCAGTACTAGGTCTAAAAGAATTCGCAGAAGTAACAGGCAGATACGGATAAAGCGAAATAAGCCAAGTGGAAGAGTCCATGCTAAAATGCTCGTTAACTGAATTATCAATCACAAACACAATATTGCACATCAGACGACTCACAGGGCACATAGTGTTTGCCTTTGCGAAATACAGACAATAGAAATTACCAAATAGATATCATAATTGTCACAAAAGCTCATATATTATTCATTAATGATTCACGCTCACAAAATGGCCTACAAATCTTCACCGACCATAGCCTAGTACGGAAAAAGTTGTGTACAAAATGGTGCAATATAAAAAGATGGAAAACAGAAACAAAACTGAATGTACACCTACTGAAAGATTACACAAAAATATCCCTAGACAAAATTGTGGTAACAAAAAGATTCAAAGAAAAGCCCAGATGTATAAAAAAGAAGTGAAAAACTATAAAAAAAAACACATATCAAGAAGCAGCGGCAAAAGCAGTAGAGCCTGGTTTTCATATATCGTAATTCATCGGTGATCATCGCCGATATAGAACTTCCTGTTGATTGGCGACTGTCCCCGATGGTCGGGGATCATCCCCTATTAAAAAAGAGCATGTAATGACGCCAGATGTCTGAGAGTGGAGCGAAAAGGTTCATTGCATGTGTCGTCAGAAGCAATCACTGACAACCCGATGGTTGGGAAACCGCATCGGCGATGATCGCCGATGAATTACAATATCTGAAGACCAGGTTTATTATTATTACCATCATTATTATTCCAATTTTTACAGACGGTGGCCCATTCAGCTGAGCTGGTTTGCAAGGGGCCGTCTATTTACAACGTAAAAGCTAAAATCTTACAAAAGAGTACATATTTTTAAAAAGTCTAAATTAAAAAGTGTATATAACTAGATATGTAAAACAACTATTTACAAATAAGACTTAAAAGAAGCCAGAGATGGTGCACATTTAGCACCAGCTGAGAGATCATTCCATGATTTTGCTCCTCTGAAAGAATATCCTTTTTGCCCATTATTAGTTTTCTTCAGTGGCAACTTCAAATCTCTATCAGTGTTTCTTAGGGCTCGACAAGAGTGTTGAGAATTCCGAATTAGAAGTTGTCTGAGGAAATTTGGAGCAAGGTCATTGAGGGACTTATAAGTTATTAGTTTTAACTCAGTTTCGTTAAGTTCGCTGATCGATCTTAGACCAAGGTTTGCTAATAGTGGTTTGGCAGGGATATCGAATGCACTGATGGTTATCATTCTAACTGCTCTATTCTGTAGCTTTTGGAGTCTGTTGACTCACCTAAATAAGATAAAGTTTATGCTGATGGCAACCTGCTACAATGTATCTCATTAACTTCAGCATCATATTCTTGAAAACTTGGAAGCTATATTGTGAGAAAGAGTGAAAGAAGATTGCAGTGGCTCATCTGGTCTTCTATGGTGATGTCATTGATTCTGAAATTAAATCAGAAAGTCAAAAACAGCTGAAAAGAAGTCATCAATGTGTTTACAGTGCAAGGGTTTTCATTATGTGGGCAGTAAAACTTTAGAGAGAAATGTGAGGAAATCCAGTTATTTGTTTCAATTGTTCTAATGTCCAGCAAATTTGCAGCAAAAATGCAGTTTCATCACATATCTCAAGTGAGAAGTAGTTTTTGCAGGTGTACAAAGATCATATATATCAATGAAAGAAGACACTTTTGCGATCTTTCGGAGAGTGCAAGCTATATTCAAGTGAGTTGATACATTCATGTGACGGTACATTCCAAGATATGGATAACAACAGCAGCATCCATAGTCAAAAGTGTATTTTTTCCAATGTGGCAAGCATTCTAACTGTTACAATAGTATTACCATTGCCTATTCATGTTCTCTTCATCAAGGTGTTGATCGTTGATTTCCGTCTTGCACTACCGCGGCATAGCACAATGCTATGTCTCTCGATATCAGATGCACTTCAGGTCTTCATGCCATTTCTGTGCATGACAATGACGAGCATTTTCGGCATCTCAAGAGAATCGGTAGGCTGCGACATTTCACGCACAATTCTCTTGTTCACTTTGGCTCTGACATTGGTTGTCTCAAGTCTGTCAACAACTGCTCTATCAGTGGAAAGATATGTGGCTTGCATTCACAGCTTCCATCTTAATCGCATATTTACCAGAAAAAAGATGATGCATGATATTCTAATGGTGTGGATTCTCGGTGTAATTTGTGGAGCTGTTATGTCACAATAACCTTAGTAGGTAATTCTTCCGTCAACAATAACTTTCTGAAAGCAGTTACTGTGCTCTTCAAGATTCCAACATACGCACTGATAAGCGTAATTCAGTATCGTCTGCTGGTATTTAACCGAAAGAAGCAAGCTCAAGTTGGGCCAGGGGCACAATTTGGATGTCAAGCTAAGATCACTGACTTCAGAAAGAAGCAAATCAAAGTTGCAAGTTGCATTTGTTGCAAGTTGCATTCGTTGTAGTCATCGACATTGCAGATCTTGAGGAGACATTGAACTTGTACGTGGGCTTCTAGACATGATTACAATGCATTGTAGATTTTAAAAGGTATATAATGTGCTGTTGTTGTTTTTGATTAAGAATTAGTTTACCATTCCTTTTGTGGTGCAGTTTTGTGTAATTGTGTACTTCAATGCAAACTTTGGTTCGTTTGTTTCAATGATGTACATAGCCTGTGTTATTTCGAAAGATGCTGAAGTTTCTGTTAATTCTCTCTATCTTTTGAAGTCCAATATGCATGCTTGTCTATGACTTACCGGTCAGGTGTGCAACTACGGAGAAGTCTTGGGATTCCCTAGCCCTTTCAGCAAAAAGTGCTCCTTTTATGGTGAGAATTCTCCAGGCGTCAGGGCAGCTTTTGAGAAGGTTTGACTACTGGGCCAAGCCTATTTAGGGCTTCGTTTCAATCTAATCTGAGCTAATTCTAAATGTCTCATATCACCATAAGGACAGGCCAATAGAAAGTTGACTTGGAGTAAGAGGGCACAGATGTAGTCGAATTAAGATTCAGGGACTCTTGCATATCAGCAGCACTGTATCAATAAATAAAATAAACGGTAGGAAAACAGGGGGACTAGGAGAATAAAATATCAGGTAGGAAAAAAGGACTCCTGCATTGATTTTTCACGGTATACATTCTAGTTTTTCATCTCATGTCCTAATTAATGCATGCAAACTGTTGACACATAAATTTGAACTATATCCTACGTTCATCTATATTCATTGACTTTGTTCATTAACTATTTTCCATCATCATGACATCACTTTCCAACGAGAGAAACAGATAGCATTGCAACAGTCATCAATCACCTCAACTAAGACACCTACGAGAACCTCTGCAAAAGGCCTTTACTGTTGTGCTCAGTCTACCAACATATTACCTTATGACCATTTAAATTTTGATAAGATAAGATTTATAAGACAGGGACCAAACTACTGAGTCAAACCTTATTTATATGAAACTGATTAAAACAATGGTGAAAATATTTGCTTCCTGATGAAAATGCACTACGCTTTAGAAGTTGCTATATATTTATAATGTAACCATCGAAGGTAAGTAGTATCCATTGAGCATTGTTAGTGACTGTGATTAGCAACAATTCCTACAAGTTTCAAACAGTTTAGTGCTCATTCAAGCATATGCCAAAGGAGTTAAGCACATACTGAAGCAATGAAAAGGCACACTGGAGCAACTAAGGTTTAATGCGTTTTCAAACAAATTCTATACAAACGTTCAATCCTGTGATGTGGAGAGATTCTAATGCTGCTGGCATTTCCTCCATTCCAGCTGAATGTTTATGTATCTTGAGTAGGTACTGATGTAGATGGGACCAACACCTCACTAAAGATGGGTTCGTGTATACGAATTTCAAACATTACAAGTCAAGGGCTTCAATAAATTGAATAAGGCTGTCATAAATACTTCACTTCCAAACTGGTATCCACTGATTGCACAGAATATATATGAAATCAAGACGAACATCTTCAAATGAAATCTTTAGATGAGTTAGGGTGTTAGTATAGAGCTTCGCTTGAAGTCTCTAAACCAGCTTGTCTAGTGCTAACCTTTTTAGAGCGCCTAAAGTCCCTATGCCATTTGCAAGGGTCATCACAGAGGTAGTTTCCAATACTCTTACACAATTGAGTATAAACAATCTTTAGGTATCATCCTCAGCATAGGCATTTTTGCTACAAGTAGGCTGGTTTTACCTCAAACAATTGCAATTCACTATAACATAAATTTATGCCAATGCAGTAGACATGCCGTGTGAAAGCCTGTAGATAGTTTCTAAGAGGGAAATTTACTTCAAATCTTAAAATAACAATCAATCATTTCAGAATTTATAACTGCAAACATTGTAGTAAAAAGGATCCATATTAAGGAAATGAATTGTAGAAAGTCATGCTTTGAATTTTGAATCCTTAAATTGCTAACAGACAGAAATGCTTAGTTGACAATTTGATTGAAATTTGTGCATTTGTGTAGACTTGTAGCTTGTAAATACGTTCCCGGCAAGCGTGCTAACGAGATCTCGAGTGTTATATAAAAACTTGCGGCCAGCTTGCCGAGATAATTAGTTGTCTCCTTCACAGTTCCTTGTAACGTAGCCTATGTTTATCTAAAGTTTTGCTCTATAAGCATTTGTTGACCGCCTTTAAAACGAATAAGACACTATATGCTTCAGGAAAATTCATACGTATAACTAAAAGTTGCTCATGTCTAAAATATTACTACACAGACAGATATGTAACAATATTTATAAGGACTGCCTTGTTTTCCTCAGAAGCACTGCATTCTACTTTTCAAACTAATGACGTACGCGTCTTCTCTACATAATTTTTTAACATACTCATTGCATTTAAGGATGATGATACTGTTGCCCTTATCGGGCTTAATAAGGACAATATCACAATTAAACCGTAGTTTGGTATAAGTGGAGATCTCCGCCTTTTTAAGGACCTACTTGAACGCAAATAGTTTCTAATAACGCAATGTGTACATAAAAAGATCTACTGTAATATTGCTTCCTTGGTGCCTTATAGTATTACTCCTCTATGCTGTAAAAGTCGATAATGCATGCAACTCAATTATAGTTCCAAGTAGCAACATAATGCATAACATGAGCACTCTGGTTATCATTTAACCAGCTTTTTGTTGCACATAGTGTGCAATGGAAATTAAGTGAAAAGTAGCCACTGAAAAAAGGCAAAGTTAGGACTCATACTCCAATTACTTCGTTAGGATTCATTTTCCAGTAACTTTTGCCTTTTTTGAGCTTCACTCTTGTAGTGCATCGTAAAAAAATGCCTCAATGCCCTCCTACCTCTGCGTAGCAAAATCGAGTTACACCTTGAATAGTTAATTTTGCTTTTTCCTTTGCGGATCATCTGAAGACGCGAATTTTACTTTCAGGCTGCTCTTAGAAGAGCAAAACTTATATATGCGAGTGATCTTGGTGGTAACTGTTGGATCTAGAGGCTTAGGAAGTACGCACATAATCCTTCCTCCGTTCGCACTCTCGGTACACAATCTCCCTCTATCTAGTAGAGGTAGATGGGGTAGAAAGAATCCGAAAGGACAGAATATGTACATATTTCGACAGCCAATAGATCCACAAACCCCCTGCCAAGTTGTTTCAAATGTAAGGTGTATAGGTTGTAATAACTTTCATGAACGTGCCAGAGAGTTCGCTTTCTTCAAACGAAAACATTCCTGAGCCGCAAATCCGTTGCGTAACGTAGCAATACTGTGTAATCACCTACTCTTTCTACTTTCAGTGACGTTTTGTAACAAACAAAGGCACTACTAAAGGCGTTACATAAAGTTTGAACTACTTTCTATAAACAAGCAGCAAAGGTATATTCAGTAATAATATAAACTTTACAACACATATCTTAATGGAATCTAGTTGATTGTACCTACGTTGTCTAGTGTAACTACTTCCTAATTCCAACATGCTTAGTTAAATAAAGATTGATTACTCTAATTCATAGCGGTAGTTGTTTCCAATTTAAAACTTAACCAAGATGCTATTTTCGTAGCATTTGATTTTCTTTTCACACCTTACAATAAACATGGTCTTTCTCTCGATTGCTATTTATTTCCATGTAAGGCCTGTTTCCTTCTGCAACCTGTTCTTGTGCCAATGCACCAGAATTTCTCAAACTTGCATAATACGGAGTCTCATTATTCAGATGTTGTGGCTGCAGATTCATGTAGGTTGTTGACCTTTCGGCGTTTTCAGGCGTACACCTATAACAAAAGCATCCTATGAAATAGTACCCGATACAAGTTTAATTAAAGCTCTACTCCTGCAAAATGAAAACTGCTACCGCCAAAGATCCATTTTTAACCAGAACACTAACAAGAAATAATATCTTACAATTTCATCACATTCTTTATCCAAAATTGAAAACAACGTTTACATCAGATGACATTAAAGTAAATTACATTACAATGCTAAATCCATCGCAGTATCCTTGTTTGCCATTATAAATGCATTGCATCAAGCTTAACCTCTTTTCAAGACAAAATTCAAATTAAATATAAGGTCAAAAGCAAAGGGCTCTTAAAATAGCTGTTCCTGATGGCGCTTAGGACTCAGCCCTTATGAAATGCACGCATGTTTGTCGATAGTCACTTCTTGAAACGCAAGTTCTAGACCAGAATATTGCAGCCAATTCTTTTCAAATGTTGGTTAATAGTTGACGAAGAAATCTCTGTTTACGTGACACCCATTAATTAATATTGTGACAAATCCAATCCAATATCCGTGTTGGTACCAGTTAGGGTCTGATGTATTGTTACATTTTTCAGTGCAAAAAGAAAAACTGTAGCACTTAAATTTCCTATGAGTCAAGCTGCTGACTTGTGAACGTCTGCACAGTTAAAGTGTCTGTATGATTGGTGATACATTTGTCGCATGGTACTCACAGTGGGCAAAGGCTATTCAGTAATAACGTGTTACTTCATCGTGCTGAGAGCCTGCAATGGACAAGTACGACAGCAACTCTTTTGTTTGACGTTTAAAACGATTTCTGAAGGAAGTAATGCGTCTATAGGAAAGCTTCGAGCACTTTTACTGTTCTACATTTTATTTATTAATAAAAAGTCTCTTTCTTGGATAACATATCCTGGGCTTTGTCAACTGAAAAGTCTCACCGATCATAAAGTGACCTAGATTACATAGACCGATTCTCGAAGCAGATGCCTGTTTTTGAAACAGGACTATTCCTGATAGCGTCGCATTTTGCATTCCTGGAAAGTAGGAAAAATTGGCATTCCTCAAACTTCAAAATAGTACCAACCGTTTTTAAAAAGGAGAAGCACTCAAGCTGGGCTTTGCTGTGTGTGTTCTCCATACATGACATTCTCATTCGCATTTCTGTTCTTCCGCCCTTCAATGCGTATATTGATGTTGTAATTTGACTTTATGATAATCAGAAAGCGTCGATATACTTTATCTATACATCATAATAGTGTTTTCTACTGCACGCCTGTTATATTCTCTTCCATTCGATGATGTTGTTTAGTTACGCAGTAATGTGACCTTAGTTCGGGAGCGTTATTAAACTCGTCTCACCATCGCGGTAGGTGAGAGATATTTGACTGCTTGCTAGCCTAATGAGTTCCATATGCTTTGATCAATCCCAACATCTATTTAACACCATGTAAATTTGGCAATACAAGATGGAATGAAAGTTGATTGAAGTGTTGAAGCCATTCATCGAGGAATGAAACCCTCCTCAGAAACACCTCCAAAAAGTTGATACAATATTTGCTGCAGATTAGTTGTGCTGTGCATGCCATCTATGATAAAATCATATAGCCTCGTTGTGTCTCATGCAACTGCTGTGACTCTCACAGGATTTAACTACAATCAAACTGTTTGATCAAAAGCAGAAGCTCTATAAGATCATCTAGCACATATCTGCACCCGGTAAAGCATTATTTCAGTTTGCTACCCTGCTTGAAAATGATAATTTATACCCAGGAGAGTAGCCATGGGGACTACAAGCAGTGATGTACACCCAATTTTTAGCTTTTCGGCACATTTGGCGAATGCCAATGTTGCTTGTCAGCGTTTTAATGTTGATACAACTCGAGGAACGTCCTCTTTGTCGGCAAACTAGGCTCAAATGAAGTCAGTTTGTCGGCAAGTTGGGGTTGTGCACCCTACCAGCAAATTTATTTAGCTTCACCCTTATGTGCACTCTGATGTTGTTGATAGGTACCTTCAACCAACTAGCGATCGCTTCACAAAGCAAGCAATCTTCATTCTATTCTATTCACTACATTTTATCTTACTTGATTCAAAGACATCCCAATTATCTCCTTAAAAATCTAACCATTTTATTCTTTGCCTGTCTCACCCTCTTTTCCCTCTATTTCCCAGCATAAATCCTTTTCCAGCAGGGTCATTCCATTTCAAATCAACAAGGTCATGAAACCCTCCGTCTCAGAAATGGCCAATTCCTTTTACTGCAAATACTAGACCATATAAAGGGGTGAACTTGGAAATTTCACTTCAGAATTCAATATATTTTAGAAGCTATGTGCATTTAAAGTTTAGCAGAATTTGCAAATAAATTATCAATGGCGGCCATTATGAATTCGGACAATTTTTTGGGAGACTTTAGTTTATTGTCAACTTCACAATACTTCGCCAACTACAGTCAGAATTTGCATGCTCCCTAATTAGTATATGGAGAATGTGAATATGATTTCTGGTTTTGCCCACTTTCTGTCATTTTCATACAAATTTCCCTTTCCTCCCTATTCCCACAATTTGGAATTTCCGGAAAGACTTTCACTGATTATTTTGAACATTGGAAAAGGCAAGGAGTGGCGAGTTATATCTGGCTCAAATTTCATACATAGAGTAACGAGACATAGATCTTGCCCTAATTAGAATTTGATGAGGACATATTTTCTGTAGTTTGGAGATATTCACTTGCAAATTTCAGAAAAAATATTGCCGCAACATGACATCAAGGACTGCCACTATAGTAGGTTTCCATTATGAATGCAGAAAGCATAACCAAAGATGTGTCTTTGCAGCCTAGGTGGCACTCACTCATGCACTTTAGAATATATTCTAACAATAACTTCTCTTCAGGTCTTCATATTTTGAAATATTCTCACTGATCAATTCCCTTTCTTGTTCCTATAGATGGCATTGCTTACCAGTGACTGTTACTATATGCGCTTTCATATCAATCACAGCTTCCCCTAAAATATTTGGCTTCATTTGTATGTCTTGCCGGAGAGAGGATTCTTAGAAATCTCTGATACAAGTAAGCATTGTCAGAGGCCATCCATCGGCATGGGTTTTAATATTGCTTGCACTACATACCAAACACTGATATGAAATAACATTTCTCTCAATAGCAGTTAACCAATTTAAGTATGTCATTAACAAATAACAAATTAAATGAAGGATGGTTGCTCACCTTTTCGCCATGGTTAGAGTTGCAACTATTAATAAGGAAAGAAGGCAGTTAACTCCTCTACTATCAAATCAAAGTCAACAAAGCACGTACTGATATACATCTTATGCTTTAGTAAGACATATCATTCTGATGGGGTAAGTTTGAGGTCAAACAGCTAGTGCACCAACTAAGTTATCATTTAATAACTATTAAAATTCAACTTCAATCTTAGATATTATGAAATTCGGCTTTATTTCAAAGAGGTGTATTGTTTCCATTATCTAATTTATTTTCCAAAACCGAATTATCTGAAAATGCTTAAAGTAGTTAGCTACAATGCCATTGAGAAGATGAAGTTAACTTATGAAATTAATCACCTAGTACTTTCTCTCAGCTTATAAAATTACCAGCAATACCTTTCATCGACATATCATTACTGGAGAAGCAAAGTATTTGATAAAAGAAGCCTGCTTTACCTTGTTTCCTTAATTTGAAATTCCAAATCAGAAGCAAAACCAGCATAAGCAATAACAGTGAAGCAACTGTGTACACTACTATTTTTTCAGGAGCGATCGATTGCTCACCAGCTTTCTTAGAGCCTATGAAGGCAAAAGGAAAAGACACTAACTTTATGCCAATAAATTAAATAAACCAAATACGATTCCACAGGATTATGCTCAAGAAATGCATAAAAACCCATGTTTTATGGTGAAAAATTCCATGGCTACATTGCTTGTTATGCAGTGTCATGTAGTATGAAGAGCATACTACAAAATAGCGAAAGAAATAATAAGTAAATCAATCACTTATCAGCCAGACTACAAAGCTAACAGCAAAATTATGCAGCACCAGAAGTGGTATTAATAGCGATACGTAGTTTTTTTTATTGACAAATAACTCTGATATAGCAATTATGTTCAAAATATCTTCAGAGTCTATTATACTCTGAAATTGCTAGTCTTTCTCTTCTATTGTCGGTATTAGAAATTTACATATGGATATCATAGAATCAGATCTATAAAAT
Organism: Cassiopea xamachana; assembly: GCA_900291935.2. Taxonomy (NCBI): domain Eukaryota; kingdom Metazoa; phylum Cnidaria; class Scyphozoa; order Rhizostomeae; family Cassiopeidae; genus Cassiopea; species Cassiopea xamachana. The sequence goes on along the minus strand of OLMO02000009.1, from coordinate 16,926,233 downwards.
ATACGGGCTTTTTGGCTCTCTCAGTCAAAAAGATCCCCGATCCCTGTTACAAAGGGTGGACTAGCTAAATTTCTTGGCCCTGGTACAGTTCGACGAAACCAGTCAATGAATTTGAGCAAGTGTAGATCATTGGGAAAGATCTTGAAAAAGAAAGCAAATTTCTGATAAACCCACAGTTTTAATGTTAGTTCGTTCATATATACATGGTGAAGTTTTTAATATCCAGAATTTAATGTTTTCTATTTATGCAGCCGGCCCGAACATGGCCCAAACATGGTACAAAAACGAACACGCTACAGCCAGGGTAGAGAAGTGACTAACGTCAAAAACACGTTATTTAGGTGTGTTGCCTCAATGTAGAACAATGTACAAGATAAAGGTAGACAGTTCCCTCAGAAGAAAAGAATTTTTCATCACCACCTTTTTATATTGTTGATAAATGTCATGTATTTGAAGAGCAGAGTAAAAATTTTATGTACTGTATCTAGGTAATTTTGTTCTTCAGAGATGTATGGGCCCCCATTTATGTTCCAGTTCAGCAATGTTTACTTTAGCATAACTGCATTGTATTTTTGTAGGAATAATCGAGCAAATGATTGTTTGGTATTAGACCAGCACTTCTTAATTGTTTTTGCAAAGCCCCCATATGGGAAGAGAAAATACTTCGCACCCTCCACTTTCTATAAAGAAGATCAATATCCAACAAATGCATAAGTTTGCCTATTCTCTAGGTTACATGTGCTCTATTGGGCATCGCATCGCGCCCCCTAAGGGAGTTGCGCCTCACTACTTGAGATACGCTGTATTAGATGCTGATCTTGTTCCTTGGTTGATTTATCTACAAAGAAACTTATCATCACTTCCGCTTACCCATCCCTCCAAGCATCATATCCAGATTTCTATGACATCACTTCCTTCCTTTTTACTTCTTTTGACCACGCCTTGGTAAAATCACGCCCTATTATGCCAACCCCTTGTGAAGCACCCTTGCCTACTTTCTATCTATTGATCAGGATTATTATAATAATCATAATGACAAATAAGGATGTTCCAACGCCTACCCCCATAGTGAGTGGAACGACCAGTAGTTAAAATGGGGGTATATGAGACAACTTCAAGAGAAATTTCTAACGACAATGTGCCTTCAAATTATTGAAATCCAAGTTGATTTAGAGATCCTTCTACTACACCCTACTAATAACTATGAATACAAATGCATTATCAAAAAGTTGGATCTCAACTATACACATCTTTTTTCTTATAAGAGAAATGTCTATACGAAACCTGAGGCTAAAATAAGGGAAAAGTTAAACAACATTAATCAAAAGCTGCTCATACTAGTAGATTTTTGATCAAACGAGAAGCAAAATAGAAACAACTTTCAATACATGCCTCAAAAAATCTGGACACTTCTTGTACCACAGTAGCCTCTTTTGTTTTTGTGGTTGTTTACTTTATTGTGAGTAGGCTGTTATACCTAGCTTATAAAGCTAATTTGGGCCTACTATGCATGCTATTTACATACCATTTCTTGCATCACAGTTGTCTAATCTGGGCTGCGCTTATTATTTGGAGTCTTTAGAATTCAAAAAACAATTAAAAAAAGGTTTATAGCTGGATTTAACGAAATACTAAGAAACATCCAGGCAGAAGGTGAATGGTTTGTTTCTTATATAAAATATTCGTGTATTGCAAAATACTTCGCTGTTCATCATTATTCTTCTGTTGGGAAAAGCAGAGGTAAAAAGTGAAAACTCATCCTACTAACATCTAAATAGTACTAACCTTCAGCTGTTCCTCTAATAATGAATGTTATTATCTTTTCTGGCGAGAACCCAGCACTTGTATGAGACTTGACCTTAACAAAATCAGATTAATCAACTACAGTTCAATATTCAATACGCCATCAGGCTTTTCTATTACAATAGTCGCTCTCAAAATGTATCTTCTTAAACTCTACTATCTAATCCTCTTAACAAGAATAATATAATGTCAAAACACAGTAACAAGGTGAAAGTGCTCAGATATCTGAATTCACGACTATGTATCAATCAATGGTTATGGGGCTGGTGACTGGCACACAACACAACGAAAGTAGGCATTACTGCACAAAAAAACAAATCAGCAACAATTACCGAAATCTTATAAGTCACGTCGTTCTGTTTTTGATAGACTGTATAATTTAGTGAACTAGTATATCGACCTTTGTCACAATTGACGACAACAAAGTAACGCAGATCACTTCCGCCCTTTGCTGCTGGTTCTTGCCAGTAAACGGTAACTGACACATCTACATTTCTAATTAACATCAAATTCCGAACTTGACTTGGAACTAAAAGACAAAACATATTTGTTTCACAAAATCTATTAATTCAAAAATTCAATATCTTTTGGCATTACACAGATCTACAAAAGAGCGAATTTACAAAAAACGCTAAGACTTCGAAGATCTACCTAACATACTATAAAGAGCGGTGTTTTGCAAAGAAGAAGATATAACTGTAATTCTAGAGAGTGAAATCAAATATCATAATAGATATAAAAGTCCCTGTCTGAGAATAAGTCCCTGCTAAAAAAAGAGAAATTGGAATGCCTCAGTTTGGAACGGTCCATATTTTCTACGCTCACATTTACAGAACTATGGAACGGCTCCAAAAACGCTTGCTGCGTTTCCTATCCGATCACTGTTGACGCGGTTCCACTTGGTTGTACACGTTTACATGGGAACCAAACGGAATATAGTCTAGAGTGGAGCCAAATGTACGGACAGCAGTTCTAGATGGAAAGGTGCCAATGGTTCTCTTATAAACGCAAGGCCTACCAATACTCATTTTGAACTGGTCCCATTTGGGATCGCTCCTTTGGCTCTTGGAAAAACAGGTTATTAAAATAGAGATGGGATGATCTTACACCTGTAAGACATCATCACAAAAACTCATTCACACACTATTTATCAACGCATTTAAAAAAAACTATTCCTTTCAGCTAGTATTGCTAGCAATTGCAAAAACATCAAGAACAATTTAATTCCATTTGCAACAAGAAAATGATGCCTAATAGCTATCTTGTGCATTAAAGAATTTACACATTACTAGGAATGTACCAAATTTGGGAGCATAATGTGTTCAGAATACCCGAAAATCAGCGCAAGTTTTCTTGCAAATATTACAGACTACACGTCTTTTTAAAAAAAACATGTCTATAAGAAAAATGAGGTTGAAACTAGGCACAAATTAAGAAACATTGGCAGGCTGACTTCCAAATAATAACTTACAAAAACTGTTTTTGCTAGTAAATGTTTGATCAAACTTTCAACTTTGCTCAAAATGTTTGTTGAAAATATCACAATTTGAAATTCCATGTTTTAAGAAACCTTGTCACCTAGATATTACTGCAAATGCTGATGGCCTTCTTGTCTACGTTAAAGATTATTTAATTTCAAGAGAACTAAAAGGGCTTGAATTCCCATATGGTATAAAAATTCTAGCTATTGAAATCAATCTTAGAAAAACAGAATTGTTACTACTACCCTCATACAGACCTCTTCAACGAAAGAGATATTTTAGATAATTTATAAAGACCGCTCGATTTACATTCAGGACCTGCAAAGAATCTCCTTATATTTGGTGACAAAAACAGGGAGGTAATACATCTAGATATGCAATCATTTATTGACCAACAAGAACTTCATTGCTTAGCAAGATCGCCTACCTGCTTCAAAGACAGGGTGGGGAGATGTATTGAATTGATTTTAATCAATAGCAAGCGTAGCTTCATGCAAAGCCAACCATTTGAAACTTGGTTGGGCGATTTTCACCGAATGATCTATACAGTTCTCAAAAGAACATATATCAGAATTCCTATTAAAAACATTAGATATAGGAGCTGTAAGATTTTCTTAGAGTCAGGGTTAAAACATTGGTTGGTTAAAAATCTTGGCTACTTCTGGCACCAAAAGTATCCTCATTGGCGATGTCTTGTTCAATTTAAGATTCATTGCTGACTTCAATGTTGAAAACCTTGGTGCAAGAAGATCATTGGAATGAGAAACAGGTCTAATACCCGAGGGTATGCTAGGATTTCTCCAGCCACATGTACAATCCAAAAATAGCAGTCATTCAGATGGCTTGGGGGCTCGCTCCAAACCATAGGAATACCAAAAGCTAATCCAGTTTCTCTTTTCTTATTTGTCTAATATTTGGATATCTTTGCCATAATCCTAGAAAAAAACAGCCAGTTTCGACAAAAATAGTATTTGACTTGAAAATTTTGTACATTCACGAACAATCTTATTTCATCAAAGCAAGTGACATAAAAGGTGTTCCAAATCAGTTTGGTCCTGTCAATGGTAGTAATTTTTTCCGGCAGGCGATGTTTGGTCTTCGTTTAGGTCAAACCCAGTCTTGTAATCCATCATAAAAGCATCTTATGATATTTTTGTGTCTTTTCTTTCACAGCTGGCACAGAGGGCTTTCGTAAACGAATTCAAAACCTTTTTAGTAACAAGCATTGAGATAAATTATAGAAATATAGTTCAGAATGCTGTTCAAAAAGCTATCTATTGAGCAACAACAGTGGGTCTTATAGCAGCTAAACTAGACCATGTGCTAAAAAAGTAAGGTCATTTCTGGAATGAGTACCCTCGAAAACCCCTAAAAACACTCAAATCAGCAAGTCCCCGAAAATATTGTAGACCGGTGTAATCATTCATTTGCCCAAAGAAATATTTCTCTAAAAATCCCTGCGACTGGATAATGCAGGGACTTCAAGGCACACTTATCTTCATTAAAGAGTAACTACTTACGTCCTGATAAGGTTTTGAAGGAAATTCTACTTCCATTATTCCAACCAATAGCCTTCGTTACGCTATTGATAGATGAAACTGTGATAGTATAATATGTGAATGTTTTCAATCCAGTAACATCAAAATACAGATTTCTTGTTGTGCTCGTGTCACCATTATACGATACTTCATACTCCACTTGGTCTCCAGTACCACTATTGCTAGGTTGTACCCAACTTATAAATGCCCATGTAGAGCCAATGGATGTGGCGTTTAAAAGTCGCGGTTCAGTGGGTGGTTCTATTGAACGTAAATTGAAAATAACTGTAAGATTCAACGAAATTAGAATTTACTCATCAATTAAAAAAATGAGAGATTCAACGAAATTAGAATTTACTTTATCAACAGTAATACAATACATAGAAAGCAAAGAAGTTGCAAAAGAAGTAAGGCATTTGTGTATAATTGACAAAAAAGAACGGTTGGAAAAATAAAGTGGCACATTGAAAGAGGATAAAGCTAAAAAACTGTTTGCGCAATCCTTTTGATTGGCGCAAGAATGGCCGAGTGAACATGCAATGATACAAGATGGACAACAAAGAATAGTAAAGTCTAGACATTTACTATCAGTTATGCGCCTTCTAACTGCTATGCGCCTTCCACTTACAATGGCATGAACATGTATTAGCAAAATGTGGTTTTAGATTGGTTCCTTTCATAAAAAGGCAAGTTCAAAGTACACAGAAAAAGAGGACCAACTTACCTCACAGTTTCTAAAATTATAATAGGATACAAAAGTTAGTTACTTACCCTCACAGTCAACATCATAAACGTTCTTCTTAGCTGTGGGCCTGTAAAATCCCGGAATACACTCGCAGACAGATGTTCTTGGTGTTTTCCCATCGACAACATTTTTGCCGCATACTTTGCAGGGAAAATTCCCCTTAGCATCTTTGAAGGTCTTTGACGGGCACTCTGGAAACAAAAATATATTGAAATTCCAATTTATATCGCTAGTTAGCAATGCAAGGTTGAGAATATTTGTAAAGGAATTTTGAAGCAGAAAAATAGAAGCTGCAAGCAAAACTTTCAGCTAATGAGAATACTGATGCAGTAATAACTTACTATCCATCTCGTGATATTAAAATATTCCTTATTGTTACCACTTGAAGCTTTACATTGCTCATTGTAGTGAAGATTCCTCAATAAACTCTCTTTTTAGACATCTTCACTACCAGAGCTATCCCAAATGGTAAATATACAGCAATCATTGTGACAACACGTTTCAGATAAGTAAAAACAGCATTGAACTTCACTACAATGAAACATCAAAACTACTATTCTAATGTCGAAAAAAATACTTCCTTGAGAAGAACAGTTCCACACAATAACTACAATTTCATTTAAAATCATAGGCCACAAGGGTGTACATTTCAACATACTAACTGCTATAAGCTTGCGAAAAAGCAATTCTGATATAAGAAGTTTCACTTCACATATGACTGCTTCATCAACCTAAGACAAGTCTAGGCCGGGTTATGTAAAAAATAAGCCATGGTTTATCAAGCTGAAATATGTGATATAACTTCGTTAACGACGGTTGATACAATGTGAACCATAAGCACTTTCTCATAAATAGGCTCAATTAAGTATAACATTTATCAACCCTGCATTGACCCTACAAAAGGAGGATTTAAAAAAACATGCTGAGCAGAAGTGGGGCTTCAAGACTTTCCATCTTTCCACTATGCTCCGATGTTTCTCTTTCAAAATGTCAATTTCAATTGCTACACAATAATAAAGCTGAATTTACGCTGGTGTGGATGTCATGACACTGACTTGACATGTTTGGAATTATTTGAGTTTATGCGCACGCTTCAAAACAATAGAAACTTTGAACATGATGACAATAAGAGTTGAGAATGTGAGATTATTGTAGAGGAGCAAACGTGGGCGGGGTGGACTGGGGAGATTAGAAGTCAAATTTTGATTTGCTAACAGAGGAATCACGATAGAAGGATTCCGCCAATAATTTTTCGAGAACTCGCTCGAGAAGCGTGTTTTGGTGGTAAATAGCGTACTTTCTTTGGAAAAATACTGATAACACATAGTTTCACATAATTGAAAAAATATGTTGGAAGCATGTACAAAATGCGTCAATTCACATTTCCAGAAGGAGGAAGTTTTATATCTTGCACAGATCAAAAATTATCAACATTACAAGAAAAGAGGGATGGGTTTTTTATTTGCTTTATGCTAAAGTAAAACATCAATAAAGAATTGACTCATATTTCCATCATTTCCAGACCAAGTTATACCTTCGACACTCAAGAATAATTTAAGAATAATCTTATGCTCAAGACATCAAAACAGTTAAGAGTACAGAGGCTCGGAAAAATTTTAGGTATTTTTATAAAAAGTTTGTACTAGAGAATGATTCAAACCATTCAGTTCGTACTTTGAGAATTTTCGACGTATTCATTTGCAACTTGCTCCATTTGCTACAACTTGCTTCTTTCATGGACTACACTCTGCTAATGTGCATGCGCAAAAATTGAACTTAAAAATTTTTGCTGAGAAAGTCTTATGCAAATTTTGATGCAAAAATCATGAGGAAGTTAAGAAATTTTCAGTAGTGGGCCAAAATACAGTTTCTAATGAAATGCATATACGTGAATTCAATCAATACATATCATTTCTAGACTGTGGTTGCAATTGAGCCATTAAAACCTACATTTGACTGTCATTCCTTTCATTTCATATTGTTTAACAACAACAACACAGAGAGGTAGCCCTTCAGCCGAAGCTGATTTTCAAGGGGCATCTCATTTACAAGATTTAAGTTAAGAAAAATGTCAAAAAATTATATTTGCAATTGCTAAAAATCGCTAGGGATCCTTTAGAATCGCTTAGATTATAATACAATAATCGTCCTTGACTTTGATTTTTGTTAGTTTACTTAAAAATCTCTCTGTAGAGTTTTTAGCTTATACTCGTTCTTGATTTTAAGGAACAAGGTTTTGTTCAGAAGGAATATTAGACGAACAATATGCAACTTTCACATGTCACATGACCATTATGTAATCTTACTTCTGATTGGGTTATCCTCAATTGAAGGGCAAGTGGCAGGAGAGAAAAATATATGGCCTAACATAATAAAATTTTCTTTTACTATCGTCCTTGACAAAAATGATAAACATATATTTTATTCACAAAATGATTTATTTACGATTTTGTAAAGCATGTAGAGGTGTGCTACATTTGCGTATATGCGACACTCTATCTGCCCCAGTGTCTCAAAGAATCTAGAATCCTTTCGTAGTTCTGCTCAGGTGAAGTACGTAATAAAGGATTGTATAAAGTGAAGAAATAATAAAAATAATGAGAAGAACATAACAAACAATTAACAAGCAATCAACCAACGATTCAATTGTTAGGGGCATCAACGTAGATGATTGAATCTTAACATAGGGTGCATTTATTGTAAACTGCACGTAGAAGGTACGGCAGGAAACATTTGTGGAGCGCCGAAAACTACGCCTGTGCAGTAAAATGAAGTTTTACAAGCCAAATACTCAAGAAGTTAAACGCCTCAAGCCTTTTTCTATTAGCTTCCACGCTGAAATCCGAAAAGAGAGCTTTGCGCACTCCGAACATTCTCAGGGATAAGTACATGGAATGCACCTTCGATACCTACTAAATCAACTGTTCGGTTCTATTGTTCTTAATCTTTCTTCTGTCCTCTTGTTCTTCGTGATCAGGAGTTAAGTCTGTCCTACCAATATCACTTTCGAGATTTTTTGACTAACATTGTACATGATACAAAAAAGCAAAACACCTCCAAATAAATGCTGCTCACCAAACATGACAACACACAGCTCGCTGCGCCAAGAAATGTTTTCCAGCTGTTTGCCCTCCAATTGAGGATCAACCAATCAGAAGTTTAATTACGTACTGGTCATGCGACATGTGAAAGTTGCTTATTGAATACCTCAGAACATCATCTGTATCTGCCAGGTTTAAGATTAATAAGAGAGGAGGAACCCAGTTAGTTCCACAATTTGTGCAGCGGAGGTAACAGCCTACAACGCTCAACCGACGGCCTACTACCAAACAGTGAGAGGCAAAGAGCCGCATTCTTTAATGTGATTCTGAAATTAGGTGCAAATGAAATAGGATACTAGTAAACCCCCATGATAGCATAACTCGTGTATGAATTCATACTCATACAATTAATCAATGTCTTGATGTAAATGTATGAAAATATTTAGTCAAAGCTAGGTCCAACATGAACAATACAGAGGCAGTGGTTCAACGGGCTTGCTACCTTAAAAAAGCTATTTATCCATCTCTGAATTGCACAAAATGAACAAATGGTCAAAGCCCGATGAATTAGATGTTGGAGAATTTTTTCGATGCTTAAATCAATTGGCACATTAAGTTGCACTGCAGTAACAGTCGACTCAGTACAGCTTCGAGAACTAGACCTAAAGTACGTCTTTGAAAGAAAACGCAGTGATAGTTCAGCGGCTAGAAAATGAGAAAGTGGAATATTTCCCCTTGTCTGCTACGTAGAGAGAAGCACCATGAGAAATAGTAGTCCGAAAAGTTTTGCATGTTGATATCCATTCATTCTCATTTCCATGTGGAAATGCATTTCAATACGATCTTTGGTGAGTGGTCACCTCGAACTGCTATCACCTATAACACCCATCCCGACCCAGCCTTTTAATTTTCTAGACAGGCTATCCACATTTTTCATTATCAAAACCCCTAAAAATGCATTAGTTGGTGAAATCCATTTTCCGACAGAATTATACTGTCTAACAAGATAATATTCTAATGAAGTCTCAAACAAATACATAGCACCTAGAAAAGAAAGGTTTTTATTTATAAAAATCTTCCTTATTGTGTAGGCGGAATTTATTGGTATTTCAAATAAGAGTTGTATTGCTCTATAGAACAATTTATACAAGTAACAAAATAGATACATAAAAAGCATTTTCTTACCACTGCATTGAGACATAGACAAGCTTTGATAACCAGCTGAGCAATAACATCTTCCATAGAATTTTGCTGTTCCATTTGTATAACACAGCATGAAATTGTCATCCGCTTTGTCTGTTTCTGAATGTGCAATACACTTGCCACCAATGCGCAATACTGCTGTTGAAGAGTTTGGTGCAGCTGTTGCAGGAAACACCATTTGTTCCCCTCCAATTTGAGGACACTTATAGTAATGCATTGCTACAGAATGTATGTTACCGCATATCCCTCTGCTTCGAAAACCAATATATATTCCGCGAAAGTTCCTCATACTAACAATTTTCTGAGATGCAAAAGCTATTAGTATTGTACCTTGCATCACAGATGTATTTCGCAATTCACCAATATATGTGTACGTCGACGCATTAGGATCGGGAACTGAAGAAAATGATGTAGAGCTCATTAGTACGTACAAGCCAATGGACAAATCCCAACGGATGCCTGGAGCGCAGCATCTCAGTTCGTATCCTACGGTGATTGTGATTTCTTCTGCTGGTGCAGTACTAATATACTTCATCACATAATATGAATCTACTACATCAGAAGCCGCTTGTTTGCAAACAATTATTCTCCCATTTGGTGCATCCAGAATCCACTGAAAAATTAAAAAGAGAGCAGTTAACAAAGTCGTAAATCAGAGAAGCATAGTCATGAAAGTTGGCCTGTAAACAACCTCTGACATCACTGCTACTTTCAAGCCTCAGAAGAAGTTCATCTTTTGCGAAAAGAATACATACAACATGAATATCATAGAAAAACTGTTAGTAGCCTCATTGCTAGACTAAATGTAAATCACATGCTACAACTCACATAGATACACCCTTACGTATATACATGGTATGCAACAAACAAAACGCTGTACCATAAAATCCGGAATATAAGTCCCCCTGAATAGAATTCCCCCTACAAACTAACTCAAATAGCTTTCCGAATATAAGCCCCCCTAATATATGCACATGGCTTACAATAGAGATTCCTTGTGCATAGATGGGACAATGAATGACCATGGACAGAGTCTATATGGAGCCTCTGCATTTACTTTTGTCCTCTTCTGAAGCTTTACGCATTGAATATTGTTAATGCGAGTTATCTGTTAACCTAAAAGACCCCCTGAATATAACCGAACCAAAAAATCTTCACAATCCTCTATAAGCCAAGGGCTTACATTCGGGATTTTACGCTGTCAGCAAAATTTGTCAAAGCTGTCTACTGTTAACATGATATACATTATATACTGCATCTCAATTTTTAAAGACGCCCATCTAGCCTTGCTGATTAACAACGGGCTATCTATTTATAAAAGAAAATCTAAAAACTTACGAAAATCTAAAGAAAAAAATTTATATTTTAAAAAGTCTAAGAATAAAGTGCATAAAATCAGCTAAAACAAAATAACTATTTACATATGCAATTTGAATGATGGCAGAGATGGTGCACGTTTTGCATTAGCTGAGAGACCATTCACGACATTGTTCATGAAAGAATATCCTTTTTTGACTATTTCATGCAACGTGTCACAATACTGGCAGTTTCTATTTGCTTTTAAATAGTGTAAAACTCAACTATCAATTTTACATTCAAGAAAACAAGCTGCTAACAATTATACATATCCTATTCCTACTTGGACCGTTGTTGTAAACATTCTTTGTTGGCACTTACTGCTCTTTATGTAGTTGCAAGTGTGATACAACGCAAGGGGATCTTGAGAAAAAATGTGATAGAACGTGATGATCGGGGGGATTGGGTGGTTCAGGAATGGCGATTTTAGCATGACGTAATTATTGAACAGCCCCTTACCAATTTCAGAGATCATGCGTATTAGCTTACCGAGAAACACGTACTCGCACATTGCTACGTCAAGGCTACGCTTATTTTGTCTAAGCCAGTCCATGATCCCATCTACCTCCATTATTAGGTCTTCTAAAAGTTGTAGACGATTTTCATTGTTAGAGAAAATAATTGTGCCATCGGCATACATATTGGGGTGGAATTTTACAAAGAGAATGAACAGAAGAGGCCCCAAACTCGATTCTTTTAGAATGACGCAGGTGACTGCCGGTTTCTTTGAGGTTTTCCCACCAAAGCAGCAATATTGAGTACCACCAGTTAGATATGACGTAAACCATGTCAGTTCCTTTTGAATGATACAACATTTCTCCAGCTTAGTAAACAGTATACATCATACATCTGGTATCTTTAATGATCCAGACATTGATTGCCTCATGAATAATCTTTCCCATGCTTTTCTGTCATATGCGTCAAGGATAAGAGTGGTTGGGCTTTTACCGAACTGTTGCAGGTATATTTGTCGCTGTCTCCCTCGTGCTCTTTTCCAGGTATTAATCCAGTTAGATATAGATGCCCCAATTTCTCTTTTCTGATTGCATGACCGAAGAATTTCATCTGCATCATTTTGATCGAATTGAACAATCTTGTATTATGGCCAATTTGCCTGAGGACAATTTCATTTCACTTTTTTGCTCTCCAAGAAATTCGTTGCATACGCCTAAAGCACCACATCTTGATTGCCTGAATTCGTGACTCCATGGTTTTGGATAATTTTCATGTTTCTGAGCAGTAGGTAAAAATTGGATAAATGTAACAACTGAGCACACGAAAGCGTGATTTAAATGTCAAATTTTTGTTACAGAGAATTGACTTCATTGTTTTGAAGGCTGAATTTGCTTTTCAAAGCCTTATGTTCATTTCTTTATCCTCTCGACAATTCCATATACTTTTTTGCCTGCCTACAGTCTGCAACGACGTGACAGTTGAATGTAGTTTGCGATAGGCAAATTTGTTAATGGATAAGAGAATATGCTTCTTTACAGAATGCTTCTTTAATAGAGGAACATGACTCTGGAACAAACTAAGTGCTGATGTCAATAATTTACAAACTCAATATGAATTCAAAAAGATTTACAAAATCAGTAGGGCATCCTTTCGCTAACTCCGTTAATTTTTAATCTTAGTTTCTTATTCTATTATTGTATATAGTTCTTATTGTAATTGTTTCTTTTAAATGATTGTAAATAGGGTATTTATGTTCGATTTACTTTGCAGAGCAGTAAAAACATCAGTCTTTGGCTGCATGCATTACCCTGCTTAAAGAATGTAAAATGAAATGAATGAAACAAAATGATATAAAATGACTTCCATATCTTTATTTCAAAAGTTTTGTCTATATGGATTATTTCTGTAAAGATAATATTTAACAACTCACCATCGAAAAAAGGTCTGGAGAAACAAAATAAATTAAGACTATCTATCTCAAAAAGTAGACGTTTGCAAGTTTGCATTTGTGAGGAATATTGATTTGAGTACTTGTTACTTCGGGCAGATGTGATGAAACTACGCATAAATTTTCGATATGGAGGTTATAAAACAAGTTATTTAGTTGAGGAGTTTCAGTGATATGCGTCATTAAATGTGCGCGACATTTGCAAAGGAGGTTCTCCCGAAATCTACACCCGTTCCTGTATTAATCAATAAGGATATCTTACATTAATCATGTAATTAATCACAACATGTGTTGATCCTAACCGGCCGGTTCAGCCCGCTCAAGCATTGCATCTTTTGATTAATCATAACATACCTTGTCGTAACCGTCCTGCTCACATCTTTGCGAGCGACGGGACGCCATGTTGTTTTGAACTTGCTGTGGTAAAGATCTTCATTCTCTTATCGTTAATCCCAATGGCCTCTCGTCAAATCAAAAAGGTGAAAACATTTAGGAGCACAATTAAAGTTACTTGTGTTCGTTCAGGAAAGAGGAGAAGGGTAGATAAGTTCAACAATTCCAGTGATGGAAACACTAGTGGTGTTACTGGTACACTAGTTGGTGAAAGTCCTGTAGACAGTCCTAGTCCTGTACACAGTCATGTCGCCACTGCATCTTTTGAAGAGAGAGAACTATTTATGGCTTCAGATAAGTAAGCAACTTTGTATTCACTGTTTACAGCTGAATGTGCATTAGGCCACACTTTTAGCAAAAGTTGCTTTTACGTTAGTTGTATGCATCGACTCAGGGATATCAGCCATGGCAGCAACGCCAAATTGCTATATATAGTACATCGAATTGCTTCACATGATACACTGAGTTGAAATATGTGATAGAAAGTGGGATAGAACTAATGAATTAGTGAGTAACCCCATAAAAACACTTACTAAGTATGCATGATGGACCATAATTGGTCAATTTCATAATGGCGGACATATGATAACTAACTCTAGCAGCACATCCAAACTCTTCCAATGCACAGACCTAAGTCCACAAAACCCTTCACAACCTTAACACCCAAACCCTAAAAATCTCTTAAGAAACCTGAGACCCAAACCCTTGTTTTGTCAAATTTCATCAAATCTGTCTAACTGATATTCTCATATTTCCCCCACATTGCAGAAGAAACAGATATTTTGAGGAAAAGAGGAGACATGTAGATACTTGGAAGAAACAGAGGAGGGTGATTGAGGAAGCATACATTGAAAACTCTTGCATGCCCCTGGACAGGACTTGCTGTCTTCAACTATGTTCGCCTCGAGACGTTGAATATAGGTGCTCTCTAAAGAGCGTGACAAATAGGTGCTAGGTGACAAATAGGTGCTCTGCGGGATGACACTCACAACTGCGGGATTAGTATCGACAATCAAAAACTAATCCATGAGCAACAGAGATTAGCTGGAACCGGGGGTATAACGTACATTCAATCTAAATCACGCTAGCACCTTCGGGAACACACAGGTTGTATATTAGGCCATATAAGAAACTGGTATAACAAGTGGAAGGGTAAGCTTGTAAATAATACTGAGATGATGTCTCCCTCTCAATCCAATGAAATTATATGATATAATCGAGCACTCTGTATGAGAAAAGTGGCTTTTCGAAATATTTTCCTACTTTGTCTCCGAGAAGAGACACATGTTGAGAATAGGTGCTCTTAGGCCATATAAGAAACTGGTATAACAAGTGGAAGGGTAAGCTTGTAAATAATACTGAAATGATGTCTCCCTCTCAATCCAATGAAATTATATGATATAATCGAGCACTCTGTATGAGAAAAGTGGCTTTTCGAAATATTTTCCTACTTTGTCTCCGAGAAGAGACACATGTTGAAAATAGGTGTTCTTAGGCCATATAAGAAACTGGTATAACAAGTGGAAGGGTAAGCTTGTAAATAATACTGAAATGATGTCTCCCTCTCAATCCAATGACATTTTATGATATAATCGAGCACTCTNTGAGACCCAAACCCTTGTTTTGTCAAATTTCATCAAATCTGTCTAACTGATATTCTCATATTTCCCCCACATTGCAGAAGAAACAGGTATTTTGAGGAAAAGAGGAGACATGTAGATACTTGGAAGAAGCAGAGGAGGGTGATTGAGGAAGCATACATTGAAAACTCTTGCATGCCCCTGGACAGGACTTGCTGTCTTTGCCATGAAAAACCTTCATGTGAAAATGGCCCACAAAAAGCAATGACAAGATGCATGGACTGTGGACCAAATGTGTTCATGTGTCTAAGTTGCTGTGCCCAGTCTCACAGGAAACGAAACAAATTTCATTTTCTTGAAAAATGGGAGGTATGCCTTGTTTGGTAACACCTTGTTCGTAGTTCATTAATTTGTATACAAGCTAGGTAGTGATTTAGCCACATTTAATGGGGGAGAAGGAAATAATTTGACCGTTACTTAAAGGTTGATAGTGGGTTTTTATTTTAATAGAATGGAACTTTTTTGCCATTGGAAAGACAAATCCTAATTGAATTAGATAGTGAACACAATCAAGCATGCTGTTCAGTCTCAACCAGAATGATCAAAGTAATAAATTCACGAGGTAAGAGTTTAAAAACATTTCTTGTCATCGTATTTCCTTTCCTGAATTTTGTGAGAAATGTAAAGTAGATTGTATCAGAATCTTAGAAAAGTCATCTGTCTTCACCATTCTATTTCCTGGCCATTCTATTTTTCTACAAAATATCCTTTGCTTCATTGCTTTGCTTCCCATCAAGAACTTTTTTAGCAGAATACATGTTTATACTGTAAATTATCTACTAGGACAACAGTTTGAGTCAGTCATTGAGCTGTGTGCATGCAAGCCAGATGTGTTCTTTTTTGTCAAGCAACGACTTTGGCCATCAACACCATCATTTCCCAGAATTGCATTTGAATTCAAGTTCATGGACCTACTTGAGAGTTTCTTCCTTGAAAGCCAAGTCTCAGTGAGCTCCTTTTGTGCAAGTATGACTCTACTTGCCCCACCATTGCAAAGGATCAATGTTAATGTATGTTGTCATCCTCTAGCTTGTAAAACTCATTCCATAGAACTATACAGTTGCTCTAGCCCTACACATGTTGTTGTAATATGGTTTTGAAGTTTGGAAGAATTGCATTTTTCTTTTGGCAAACAATGTTTTCTGAAAAAGAGAAGATTAGTACTGCATCAAAGATAGGTGAAGTGTGTCTCTTCAAATGTAGCCTGTTAATTGTAGGATAAAGACATGCTCAAGGCACTTCAAGGCGAATCATTTGAAGAATACCGGTTTGCAAATTAGAAATTCAGTAACTTTATATTTACATAATAGCAATGCAGCTGTTCAAGTAGCAGTTAAATATAGAATTGAGTAGATTTTTCTACCTCATTTGCAATCTATGATTGTTATTTGGCTTTCCTTATATGAAAGATATTTACAAAGATGTTGCTATTATTTAGACTCTGTAGTGGATAGTTTCAGAGTATAGGAAAGTGTTATCTTGCCAGTGATAAAAATCACATATATATAAATTTGGTACTTTAGCAGTAGGAGAATTCTAGTTAATAGCACCAATTTAAGGTATTGTCTGCTCAATAAAGTTGCTATTTCCCAATTTCTATATGCTAAACATGCAATTTTTGTTTATTAGAGTTCATTGTTCTCTTACCTTTTGTAGATTTTTTAAGCATAACATTAAAACATTGAAAACTCTTCTGGGAAGTCGTGATGAGGGTATAGTCTGTCCAGCATGTCCAGCAACAAATGTAAGTGTTGTTTCACTACAACTTAGGCATGTTTTACATCAATTAATAGCATGTACAGATATATATTTGCCATAGGTAGCCACAACAAAGTTGTAATATTGTTTTGAAACTAGATTTCTTATTGTTAACATTAGGCCACTGGCTGTATCATCGAAAGCATAGATGCATGTTTTGGACTTGTACATAAGAAAGCTGCAGGGAAATATGAATT
>OLMO02000009.1:16893662-16907699 GCA_900291935.2 Cassiopea xamachana | reverse complement strand
TAAAAAGTCACTTTCTTGGATAACATATCCTGGGCTTTGTCAACTGAAAAGTCTCCCCGATCACAAAGTGACCTAGATGACAGACCGATTCTCGAAGCAGATGCCTGTTTTTGACACAGGATTATTCCTGATAGCGTCGCATTTTGCATTCCTGGAAAGTAGGAAACATTGGCATTCCTCAAACTTCAAAATGGTACCAACCATTTTTAAAAAAGAGAAGCACTCAAGCTGGGCTTTGCTGTGTGTGTTCTCCATACATGACATTCTCATTCGCATTTCTGTTCTTCCGCCCTTCAATGCGTATATTGATGTTGTATTTTGACTTTATGATAATCAGAAAGCGTCGATATACTTTTTCTATACATCATAATAGTGTTTTCTACTGCACGCCTGTTATATTCTCTTCCATTCGATGATGTTGTTTAGTTACGCAGTAATGTGACCTTAGTTCGGGAGTGTTATTAAACTCGTCTCACCATCGCGGTAGGTGAGAGATATTTGACTTCTTGCTAGCCTAATGAGTTCAATATGCTTTGATCAATCCCAACATCTATTTACCACCATGTAAATTTGGCAATACAAGATGGAATGAAAGTTGATTGAAGTGTTGAAGCCATTCATCGAGGAATGAAACCCTCCTCAGAAACACCTCTAAAAAGTTGATACAGTATTTGCTGCAGATTAGTTGCGCTGTGCATGCCATCTATGATAAAATCATATAGCCTCGTTGTGTCTCATGCAACTGCTGTGACTCTCACAGGATTTAACTACAATCAAACTGTTTAGATCAAAAGCAGAAGCTCTACAAGATCATCTAGCACATATCTACACCCGGTAAAGCATTATTTCAGTTTGCTGCCCTGCTTGAAAGTGATAATTTATACTCAGGAGAGTAGCCATGGGGACTGCAGGCAGTGATGTACACCCAATTTTTAGCTTTTCGGCACATTTGGCGAATGCCAATGTTGCTTGTCAGCGTTTTAATGTTGATACAACTCGAGGAACGTCCTCTTTGTCGGCAAACTAGGTTCAAATGAAGTCAGTTTGTCGGCGAGTTGGGGTTGTGCACCCTACCAGCAAATTTATTTAGCTTCACACTTATGCGCACTCTGATGTTGTTGATAGGTACCTTCAACCAACTAGCGATCGCTTCACAAAGCAAGCAATCTTCATTCTATTCTATTCACTACATTTTATCTTACTTGATTCAAGGACATCCCAATTATCTCCTTAAAAATCTAACCATTTTATTCTTTGCCTGTCTCACCCTCTTTTCCCTCTATTTCACAGCATAAATCCTTTTCCAGCAGGGTCATTCCATTACAAATCATCAAGGTCATGAAACTCTCCGTCTCAGAAATGGCCAATTCCTTTTACTGCAAATACTAGACCATATAAAGGGGTGAACTTGGAAATTTCACTGCAGAATTCAATATAGCTCAGAAGCTATGTGCATTTACAGTTTAGCAGAATTTGAATTAAATTGTCAATGGCGGCCATTATAAATTCGGAAAATTTTTGGGGTGACTTTAGCTTATTGTCAACTTCACAATACTTCGCCAACTACAGTCAGAATTTGCATGCTCCCTAATTAATATATGGAGAATTTTAATATGATGTCAGGTTTTGCCCACTTCCTGTCACTTTCATACAAATTTCCCTTTCCTCCCTGTTCCCACAATTTGGAATTTCCGGAAAGACTTTCACTGATTATTTTGAACATTGGAAAAGGCAAGGAGTGACAAGTTATATCCGGCTCAAATTTCAACCATAGAGTAACGAGACATAGATCTTGCCCTAATTAGAATTTGATGAGGACATATTTTCTGTAGTTTGGAGATATTCACTCGCAAATTTCAGAAAAATATGGCCGCAACATGACATCAAGGACTGCCACTATAGTAGGCTTCCATTATGAATGTAGAAAGCATAACCAAAGGTGTGTCTTTGCAGCCTAGGTGGCACTCACTCATGCACTTTGGAATATATTCTAACATTAATTTCTCTTCAGGGCTTATATTTTGAAATATTCTCACTGATCAATTCCCTTTCTAGTTCCTATAAATGGCATTGCTTACCAGTGACTGTTACTATATGCGCTTTCATATCAATCACAGCTTCCCCTAAAATATTTGGCTTCATTTGTATGTCTTGCTGGAGAAAGGATTATTAGAATTCTTTGATGCAAGTAAGCATTTTCAGAGGCCATCCATCGGCATGGGTTTTAACATTGTTTGCACTACATACCAAACACTGATATGAAATAACATTTCTCTCAATAGTAGTCAAATAGCAAATTAAATAAAGGATGGTAGCTCACCTTTTCGCCATGGTTAGAGTTGCAACTATTAATAAGGAAAGAAGGCAGTTAACTCCTCTACTATCAAAGCAATTAAAACAAAGCACGTATTGATATCATTACTACACATTATGCTATAGTAAGACATATCATTCTGATGGAGTACATTTGAGATTAAACAGCTAGTGCACCAACCAAGGTATCATTTACTAAGTATTATATTTCAACTTCAATCTTAGAAATTATGAAATTCTGCTTTATTTCAAAGAGCTGTATTGTTTCCATTACCAAATTTTAAAGATATGGAAACAATTAGCAGTGAATATTTGCTAAAACCGAATTATTTGAAAATACTTAGAGCAGCTAGCTAAAATGCCTTTGAGAAGATGAAATTAACTTATGAAATTAACCACCTAGTACTTTCTCTCAGCTTATAATATTACCAGCAATGCCTGTCATCGACATATCATTACTGGGGAAGCAAAGTATTTGATAAAAGAAGCCTGCTTTACCTTGTTTCCTTAATTTGAAATTCCAAATCAGAAGCAACACTAGCATAAGCAATAACAATGAAGCAACTGCGTACAGTGCTATATTTTCAGGAGAGGTCGATTGCTCACCAGCTTTCTCATAGCCTATGAGGGCAAAAGGAAAAGACACTAACTTTATGCCAATACAATAAATAAACAAAACACGATTCCACAGGACTATGCTCAAGAAATGCATAAAAACTCATGTTTTATGGTGAAAAATTCCATGGCTACATTGCTTGTTATGCAGTGTCATGTGGTATGAACAGCATACTAAAAAATAGCGAAAGAAATTATAAGTAAATCAATCACGTATCAGCCAGACTACAAAGCTACCAGCAAAATTATGCAGCACCAGAGGTCGAATTGATAGCACAACGTAGTTTTGTTATTAATAAATAACTCTGATATAACAATTATGCTCAATATATCTTCAGAGTCTATTATACTCTGAAATTGCTAGTCTTTCTCTTCTATTTACATGTTTTCGGTATTAGAAATTTACATATGGTTCTCATAGAGTCAGATTTTAAGATGTACGGGCTTTTTGGCCCTCTCAGTCAAAAAGGTCCCCAATCCCTGCTATAAAGGGTGGACTAGCAAATGTCTTGGCCCGGGCTCAGTTCGACTAAACCAGTCAATGAATTTGAGCAAGTGTAAATCGTTGGGAAAGATCTTGAAAAAGACAGTAAATTTCTAACAAACCCACAGTTTTAATGTTAGTCCTTTCATGTATACATGGTGAAGTCTCCAATATCCAGAATTTAACGTTTTCTATTTATGCAGCGGGCCCGAATATGGCCCGAACATGGTACAAAAACAAACAAGCTACAGCCAGAGTAGAAAAGTGACTAAAGGCAAAAACATGTTATTTAGGTGTGTTGCCTCAATGTAGAACAATGTACAAGATAAAGGAAGCCAGTTCCCTCAGAAGACAAGAATTGTTTCCTCATCACCTTTTAATATTGTTGATAAATTTCATGTATTTGAAGAGCAGAGCAAAAGTTTTATGTACTGTATCTAGATAAGTTTGTTCTTCAGAGATGTATGGGCCCCCATTTATGTTACAGTTCTGGAATGTTTACTTTAGCATAACTACATTGTGTTTCTGTACGAAAATTCGAGCAAACGCTTTTTGGTATTAATTCTTGGTTGTATTAGACCAGCACTTCTCAATTGTTTTTGCAAATCCCCCATATGGGAAGAGAAAATACTTCGCATCCTCCATTTTCTATAAAGAAAACCATTATCCAACAAATGCATAAGTTTGCCTGTTCCCGAGGTCACATGTGCCCTGTTGGGTATCACATCGTGCTAGTTGAGATACGTTGCATTAGATGCTGATCTTATGCCTTGGTTGGTTTATCTACAAAGAAACTTATCATTACTTCCACTTACCCATCCCTCCAAGTACCATATCCAGATTTCTATGACATCACTTCCTTCCCCTTTTCACTTCCTTTGACTACGCCTTGGTACAATCACGCCCTATTATGCCACCCCTTTGTGAAGAACCCCTGACTACCTTTTATCTATTGATCAGGATTATTATAATGATCATAATGACAACTAAGGATGTTACAACGCCTATTACCATACTGAGCGGGATGACTGTAAAAGTACCATCAGTAGACAAAATGTGTTTTAGAAAATAAATGGGGTTACATGAGACAATTTCAAAATAAATGGGGCTACATGAGACAATTTCAAAAAAAATGTCTAACGAGAACGTGCCTTAAAATTATTAAAATCCAAGTTGATTTAGAGATCCTTCTATTACACCCCATTAATAACTATGAATACAGATGCATTATCAAAAGGTTGGATCTCAACTATAAACATCTTTTTTCTTATAAGAGATATGTCTATAAGAAACCTGAAGCTGAAATATGGAAAAAGTTAAGCAATATTCATTAAAAACTCCTTTTACTAGTAACTTTTTGATCAAACGAGAAGCAAAACAGAAACAACATTTATTACATGCCTCACAAGATCTGGACATAGCATTTCTTGCATCACAGCTGCCTAATTTGTTGAGCTGCGCTTATTATTTGGAGTCTTTAGAATTCAAAAAACAATTAAAAAATGTTTATAGCTGGATTTAACGAAATACTAAGAAACATCCAGGCAGAAGGTGAATGGTTTGTTTCTTATATAAAATATTCGTGTATTGCAAAATACTTCGCTGTTCATCATTATTCTTCTGTTGGGAAAAGCAGAGGTAAAAAGTGAAAACTCATTCTACTAACATTTAAATAGTACTAACCTTCAGCTTTTCCTATAATAATGAATGTTATTATCTTTTCTGGCGAGAACCCAGCACTTGTATGAGACTTGACCTTAACAAAATCAGATTAATCAACTACAGTTCAATATTCAATACGCCATCAGGCTTTTCTATTTCAATAGTCGCTCTCAAAAGGTATCTTCTTAAACTCTACTATCAAATCCTCTTAACAAGAATAATATAATGTCAAAACACAGTAACAAGGTGAAAGTGCTCAGATATCTGAATTCACGACTATGTATCAATCAATGGTTATGGGGTTGGTGACTAGCACACAAAGCAACCAAAGTAGGCATCACTGCACAAACAAACAAATCAACAACAATTACCGAAATCTTGTAAGTCACGTCGTTCTGCTTTTGATAGACTGTATAATTTAGTGAACTAGTATATCGACCTTTGTCACCATTGACGACAACAAAGTAACGCAGATCACTTCCACCCTTTGCTGCTGGTTCTTGCCAGTAAACGGTAACTGACACATCTACATTTCTAATTAACATCAAATTCCGAACTTGACTTGGAACTAAAAGACAAAACATATATGATTCACAAAATCTATTAATTCAAAAATTCAATATCTTTTGGCATTACACAGATCTACTAAAGAGTGAATTTACAAAAAACGCTAAGACTTCAAGGGTCTACCTAACACACTATAAAGAGCGGTGTTTTTCAAAGAAGAAGATATATCTGTAAGCCTAGAGAGTGAAATCAAATATCATAATAGTTATAAAAGTCCCTGTCTGAGAATAAGCCTCTGCTAAAACAAGACAAATTGGAAAGCCTCAGTTTGGAACGGTCCATATTTTCTACGCTCACATTTACAGAGCAATGGAACGGCTCCTAAAACGCTTGCTTCGTTTCCTATCCGATCACTGTTGACGCGGTTCCATTTGGGCTTACACGTTTACATGGGAACCAAACGGAAAATATTCTAGAGTGGAGTCAAAATGTACGGACAGCAGTTCTAGATGGAAAGGCGCCAATGGTTCTCCTATAAACGCAAGGCCTACCAATACTCGTTTTGAATTGGTCCAATTTGGGATCGCTAATTTGGCTCTTGGCAAAACAGGGTATTAAGATAGAGATGGAATGATTTTTACACCTCTAAGACACATCATCATGAAAACCCATTCACACATTATATTTATCAAAGCAATTTTTAAAACATACTATTCCTTTCAGCTAGCATTGTGAGCAATCGCAAAAACATCAAGAAAAATTTAATTCCATTTGCAACAAGAAAATGACGCCTAATAGCTATTTTAGTTATTAAAAAATTTACACATTAATAGGAATGTACCAAATTTGAGAGCATAATGTTTTCAGAATACCCGAAAATCAGCGCAAGTTTTCTTGCAAATAGTACAGACTACACGTCTTTTTCAGAAGAGAAATGTCTATAAGAAACATGAGGTTGAAAACAGGCACAAATTAGGACAATTTTAAGAAACATAGGCAGGCTGAGTTTCAAATAATAACTTGCAAAACCTGTAGCATTTTCATAAAAATATCAGGGGGGCAGAGGTGCTAAATGTGCCAAGCATTTTAGAAGTAGTAGAGTATTGTTCGAGTACATGCGATTCACATGAGAGAAAAGCTGACGAGAAAATTGAGGCTCTGGCAAATAAGTGATTTTATTATTAACACAACGAGCATTTAGTTTTGGTCTATTACTATTTCCGAGAGTTGCCCACTTAATATCCCCCGCTGTATTTTTATATGGTTAAATCCAAGCAAATTCCAAGAGTTGGTATAATTTTAATCTGACAAAATTTTTTTGTGAATCAGAAGTCAGATCCAAAGAGATTTCTCCATTGATAGAAGATCGAAATATAAATATATTGCTGTTTTGTGCCAACAATAATTCATTTACCCCCTTGGAAATAATATCATAAAACCCCTACGTTTGGAGAATACAGACGCGTCAAAACACGCAAATCTACACCAAAGAGTATGTACTTACGTCCTGAAAAGGTTTTGAATGAAATTGTACTTCCATTACTCCAACCAATAGCCTTTGTGACATTATTGATAGATGAAACCGTGATGGTATGATATGTGAATGTATCCAATCCAGTTAAAGTAAAGTATAGATTTCCTGTTGTTTCTTTAGTAGGTTTTCCGTCTCTTGGTTTTTCAGTTTTATACCATGATATTTCATACTCCACTTGGTCTCCAGTACCACTATTGCTAGGTTGTACCCAACTTATAAATGCCCATGTAGAGCCAATGGATGTGGCGTTCAAAAGTCGTGGTTCAGTGGGTGGTTCTATTGAACGTAAATTGAAAATAAATGTAAGATTCAACGAAAATAGAATTTACTTTATCAACAGTAATGCAACACATAGAAAGCAAAGAAGTTGCAAAAGAAGTAAGGCATTTGTGTATAATTGATAAAATAGAACGGTTGGGAAAATTAAGTGGCAGGTTGAAAAAGGATAAATGTAAAAATCTGTTTGCGCATAACTTTTGATTGGCGCACGAATGGGCGAGTGAGCATGCAATGATACAAGATGGACAACAAAAAAATAGTAAAGTCTAGACATTTACTACCAATTATGCGCCTACTAACTATAGCATCTCAATGTCTTAATTGGTGAAATTACAAGCTACATATATAAATTATAGTTGATGTACTAATTTTTTCTTTAATTCGCTAAAGAATACTAGCTCAAATCACAATAAAAAACCCTACTATTTTAATGCTGACTTCTTACAGTGGCATGAAGACGTATTAGCATAATGTGGTTTTAGATTAGTTTCCTTTCATAAGAAGGCAAGTACGGAGTCGTCAGAAAAAGATGACCAACCTGCCTCACAGTTTCCAAATTATCATAGGCTGCAAAAATTAGTTACATACCTTCACAGTCAACATTATAAACGTTCTTCTTAGCTGTTGGCCTGTAAAATCCTGGAATACACTCACAGACAGATGTTCTTGGTGATTTCCCATCTACAACATTTTTGCCGCATACTTTGCATGGAAAATTCCCCTTAGCATCTTTAAAAGTCTTTGGCGGGCACTCTGGAAACAAAAATTTATGGACATTCTAATTCATATCGCTAGTTAGCAATGCAAGGTTGAGACAATTTGCAAAGTAATCTTGAGGAAAGGAAATACGTGCTATAAGTGCTTATGTACCATAAGCACTTTCTCATAAATAGGCTCAATTAAGTATAACATTTATCAACCTTGCATTGATCCTACAAAAGGAGGATTTAAATAAATATGCTGAACAGAAGGGGGGACCTCAAGACTTTCCATCTTTCCACTATGCTCCGATGTTCCTCTTTGAAAATGTCAATTTCAATTGCCACATAATATTAAAGCTGAATTCAGATTGGTGTGTGAAATGTAATGACACTGACTTGACATGTTTGGAATTATATGAGTTTATGCGCACGCGTCAAAACAATAGAAACTTTGAACAAGATGACCGTAAGAGTTGATAATGTGAGAGTGTTGTTGAGGAGCAAAAGAGGGCGGGAATAGACTGGGAAGCATAGAAGTCAAATCTTGATTTGCTAACAGAGGAATCACTGTCGAAGGACTCCTGCCAATAATATTGCGAGAATTCGCTCGAGAAGCGTGCTTTGGTGGTAAATAGCGTACTTACTAAGATTAAAGAGGCTCGGTAAAATTTAAGGCATTCTTATAAAAAGTGTGTACTAGAGAATGATTCAAACTATTCAGTTCAAGTTCATGGAAGTTCTTTCCACACATTCATTTGCAACTTGCTCCATTTGCTACAACTTGCTTCTTTCATGGAATACACTCTGCTAGTGTGCATGCACAAAGCATTGAACTGAAACATTTTTGCTAAGAAAGTATTAAGAACATTTTGATGCACAAATCATGAGGAAGTTAACAAATTTTCAGTACTGGGCCAAAATAAAATTTCTAATGAAATACACATATATCAATTCAATCAATACATATCATTTCTAGACTGTGGTTGCAATTGAGCCATTAAAACCTACATTTAACTGTCATTCCTTTTATTTTATGTTGTTTAACAACAACACCGAGAGGTAGCCCTTCAGCCGAAGCTGATTTTCAAGGGGCATCTCATTTACAAGATTTAAGTTAAGAAAAATGTTAAAAAATTATATTTGCAATTGCTAAAAATCGCTAGGGATCCTTTAGAATCGCTTAGATTATAATACAATAATCGTCCTTGACTTTGAGTTTTGTTAGTTTACTTAAAAATCTCTCTGTAGAGTTTTTAGCTTATACTCGTTCCTGATTTTAAGGAACAAGGTTTTTTCAGAAGGAAAATTAGACGAACAATATGCAACTTTCACATGTCACATGACCATTATGTAATCTTACTTCTGATTGGGTTATCCTCAAATGAAGGGCAAGTGGCAGGAGAGAAAAATATATGGCCTAACATAATAAAATTTTCTTTTACCATCGTCCTTGACAAAAATGGTAAACATATATTTTATTCACAAAATGATTTATTTACGATTTTGTAAAGCATGTAGAGGTGTGCTACATTTGGGAATATATGCGACACTCTATCTGCCCCAGTGTCTCAAAGAATCTAGAATCCTTTCGTAGTTCTGCTCAGGTAAAGTACGTAATAAAGGATTGTATAAAGTGAAGAAATAATAAAAATACTGAGAAGAACATAACAAACAATTAACAAACAATCAACCAACGATTCAATTGTTAGGGGCATCAACGTAGATGGTTGAATCTTAACATAGGGTGCATTTCTTGTAAACTGCATGCAGAAGGTACGTCAGGAAATATCTGTGGAGCGCCGAAGACTATGCCTGTGCAGCAAAATGAAGTTTTACAAGCCAAATACTCAAGAAGTTAAACGCCCCAAGCCTTTTTCTATTAGTTTCCTAGCTTAAACCCGAAAAGAGAGCTTTGTGAACTCCAAAGATTTTCGGGCCTAAGTACATGGAATGCACCTTCGATATCAACTGGATCAATTGTTCGGTTCTATTGTTCATAATCTTTCTTCTGTCCTCTTGTTCGTCGTGATCAGGAGTTAAGTCTGTCCCACAAATATCACTTTCGAGATTTTTTTACTAACATTGTACATGATACAAAAAAGCAAAACACCTCCAAATAAATGCTGCTCACCATACATGACAACACACAGCTCACTGCACCAAGAAATGTTTTCCCGCCGTTTGCCCTCCAATTGAGGATCAACCAATCAGAAGTTTAATTACGCACTGGTCATGCGACATGTGAAAGTTGCTTATAGAATACCTCAGAATATCATCTGTATCTACCGGGTTTAAGATTAATAAGAGAGGAGGAACCCAGTTAGTTCCACAATTTGTGCAGCGGAGGTAACAGCTTACAATGCTCATCCGACGGCCTACTACCAAACAGTGAGAGGCTAAGAGCCGCATTCTTTAATGTGATTCTGAAATTAGGTGCAAATGAAATAGGATACTAGTAAGCCACCATGATTCATGTGTATGAATTCATGAATTAATAAATTAATCAAAGTTTTGATGTAAATGTATGAAATTATTTAGTCAAAGCTAGGTCTAATTTGAACATTGAATTTCTGCCTAGTCCTAAATTATTCAGCAAACAATAAACTAGGTAACGAGCAAATGCACCAATAAAGTGGCAGTGGTTCAACAGGTTTGCTACCTTAAAAAAGAAATATTTGCAGCTTCAACGCATGGCCAATTAAGCCATTTCTCCATCTCTGAATTTCAAAAAATGAACAAATGGTCAAAGCCCGATGAATTAGATGTTGCAGATTTTTTGCGATGCTTAAATCAATTGGCACATTAAGTTGCACTGCAGTAGCATTTGACTCAGTACAGCTTCGAGAACTAGGCCTAAAGTAGGTCTTGGAAAGAAAACGCAGTGATAGGCCAGCGGCTAGAAACTGAGAAAGTGGAATATTTCACTTTGTCTGCTACGTAGAGAGAAGCACCATGAAAAATAGGGGTACGAACAGTTTTGCATGTTCATTTCCATTCATTCTCATTCCCATGTCGAAATGCATTTCAATACAATCTTTGGTGAGTGGTCACCTCGATCTGCTATCATCTATGACACCCATCCCGACCCTGGCTTTTAATTTTCTAGAAATGCTATCCGCATTTTACATCATCAAAACCCCTAAAATACATTAGTTGGTGAAATCTATTATTCGACAGAATTATACTGCCTAGGAAGATAACATTCTAATGAATTCTCAAACAAATAAATAGCAACCAGACAAGAAAAAAGTTTATATTAACAAAAATCTTTCTTATTGTGTAGGTGGAATTTATTGGTATTTCAAATAAGCTCTGTATTGCCCTATAACACAATATATATACACTTAACCACATAGATACAAAAAATATCATTTTCTCACCACTGCATTGAGACACAGACGAGCTATGATAACCAGCTGAGCAATAACATCTTCCATAGAGTTTTGCTGTTCCATTTGCATAACACAGCATAAAATTGTCATCCGCTTTGTCTGTTTCTGAATGTGCAATGCAATTGCCACCAATGTGCAATACTGCTGTTGAAGAGTTTGGTGCAGCTGTTGCAGGAAACCACACTTGCTCCCCTCCAATTTGAGGACACTTATAGTAATGCATTGCTACAGAGTGTATGTTACCGCATATCCCTCTGTCTCGAAAAC
Source organism: Cassiopea xamachana (assembly GCA_900291935.2). Taxonomy (NCBI): domain Eukaryota; kingdom Metazoa; phylum Cnidaria; class Scyphozoa; order Rhizostomeae; family Cassiopeidae; genus Cassiopea; species Cassiopea xamachana. The sequence goes on along the minus strand of OLMO02000009.1, from coordinate 16,895,945 downwards.
CAATATATATTCCGCGAAAGTTCCTCATGCTAACAACTTTCTGAGATGTAAAACTCACAAGTTGATCTTGCATCACAGATGTATTTCGTAATTCACCAATATATGTGTACGTCAACGTATTAGGATCGGGAAATTGAGACAATTGTATAGAGCTCATTAGTACGTACAAACCAATGGACAAATCCCAATGGATACCTGGAGCGCAGCATTTGAGTTCGTATCCCACAGTGATTGTGATTTCTTCTGCTGGTGCAGTACTAATATACTTCATAATATAATATGAATCTACTACATCAGAAGCCACTGGCTTGCAAGTAGTTATTTGTCCATTTCTTGCATCCAGAAGCCACTGAAAAATTAAAAAGACAGCAGTAAACAAAGCAGTAAATCAGATAAACATAGTCATGAAAGGTGGCCTGTAAACAACCTCTGACATCACTGCTACATTCAAGCCACAGAAGCATTTCATCTTTTGCGAAAAGAATAAATACAACATGAATGTCAGAAAAAAACTGTTAGTAGCCTCATTGCTAGACTAAATTTAAATCACATGCTACAACACACATAGATACACCCTAAAGTATGCTAATTGTGCAAAACAATTTCAATACAACTCCTCTTGTTAAACTACATACATAGTATTCAACAAACAAAACATGGAGGGTAAAATCTTGGATATAATTCCCCCCTGAATGTAATTCCCCCTGTAAACAAACACAATTATCCTTCACAATATAAATCCCTCTAAAATAAGCCCAGGGCTTACATTAGAGATTCCGTGTGTATAGATAGGACAATAAATGACTATGGACTGAGAATATTTAGAACCTCTGTATTTACTTTTGTCCTTTTCTGAAGTTTTACGCATTGAATGTTGTTAATGCAAGTCATCTGTTAACCTAAAAGACCCTCTGAATACAAGCCCCCTGAACATGAGCCCACCAAAAACTCCTCATGAGCTTCTGTAAACCCAGGGCTTATATTCGGGATTGTACGCCATGTCAGCAAAATGTGTCAAAGCTGTCAACTGTTAACATGATATACTTATATACTGCATTAAAATTTTTAAAGATGATGACCCGTCTAGCCTTGCTGATTAACTATTTACAGAAGAAAATCTAAAAACTTACGAAAATTTAAATAAAGAAGGTCATATTTTAAAAAGTCTAAATATAAAATGAACAAAAACCAGCTAAAACAAAATAAATATTACAAATGCAATTTGAATGATGCCAGAGATGGTGCACGTTTGCATCAGCTGAGAGACCATTCCACTATATTGCTCCTCATGAATTAATATCCTTTTGCATACTACTATTGGAGTATTCCATGTCACGTGCCACAATACTGGCAGTTTCTATGTGCTTTGAAAATAGTGCAAAACTCCACTAGCAATTTTAAATTCAGCAAAACAAGCTACTAACAATTATATATTTACTATTCCTACTTGGACTGTTGTTATAAACATTCTTTGCTGGCACGTACTCCTCTTGCTGTAGTTGCAAGCGTGACAAAACGCAAGGGGGTCTTGTGAAAAACGTGACAGAACGTGATGATAGGGGGTGGGTTGTTCAAGAATGGCAATTTTAGCATGGCGTAATTGTTGAACAGCCCTTTACCAATTTAGAGATCATGCTTAATTGGTTACTGAGAAACGTGTACTCGCACTGTTGGATTTCGTACCCCCGTCCCGCCTAGTTTGTATCCCTGTGTTCGAGAGTTTAAAAGAGAGGAGTCGAGATTGAGTTGCAGTTGTAGTTGTCAGGAGTTGTCGGGGGTTGTCAGTCAATAAGTCGCATAGAGAATTCGCTAATCCGCATAGAAAAGTAGGAAGGAGTAATTCGCAAGAACGCTATTAAGTCGCATGTTTATTTTCGCCAAAGTATCACAGAAGAACGCTTACACATTTACGCATATAGTTATTTCGCATTATTGGAGTTTATGGAAGCAGTACAAATGGATATTTTCTTTTTGTTAACTTCTGCCATGGTTTCGCCGCTATACTAGGTTGGTCGCGTGAAGCGTTATAGTGTAGTTTACTATAATCGTGTGGCCTATCTAGCGCAATATTCAACACGCACATTGCTAAGTTAAGGTATAGACTATTTTGTCGTAGCCAGTCCATGATCCCCTCTATTATTATTATTATTATTATTATTATTATTATTATTATTATTTCAATTCTTTAAAGACGGTGGCCCATTCAGCTAAGCTGGTTTGCAAGGGGCCGTCTATTTACAAAGTAAATGATAAAATCTTACAAGAAAAAAAAAAAAAAAAAAA
>OLMO02000009.1:16870120-16893562 GCA_900291935.2 Cassiopea xamachana | reverse complement strand
CGTTATTAAACTCGTTTCACCGTCGCGGTAGGTGAGAGATATTTGACTTCTTGCTAGCCTAATGAGTTCCATATGCTTTGATCAATCCCAACATCTGTTTACCACCATGTAAATTTGGCAATACAAGATGGAATGAAAATTGATTGAAGTGTTCAAGCCATTCATCGAGGAATGAAACCCTCCTCAGAAACACCTCCAAAAAGTTGATACAATATTTGCTGCAGATTAGTTGTGCTGTGCATGCCATCTATGATAAAATCATATAGCCTCGTTGTGTCTCATGCAACTGCTGTGACTCTCACAGGGTTTACCTACAATCAAACTGTTTTGATCAAAAGCAGAAGCTCTACAAGATCATCTAGCACATATCTACACCCGGTAAAGCATTAATTCAGTTTGCTACCCTGCTTGAAAGTGATAATTTATACTCAGGAGAGTAGCCATGGGGACTGCAGGCAGTGATGTACACCCAATTTTTAGCTTTTCGGCACATTTGGCGAATGCCAATGTAGCTTGTCAGCTTTGCAATGTTGATACAACTGGAGCAACGTCCTCTTTGTCAGCAAACTGGGCTCGAATGAAGTCAGTTTGTCGGTATGTTGGGGTTTTGCACCACACTAGCAAATTTATTTAGCTTCACCCTTATGCACCCTCTGATGTTGTTGATAGGTACCTTCAACCAACTAGCGATCGCTTCACAAAGCAAGCAATCTTCATTCTATTCTATTCACTACATTTTGTCTTACTTGATTCAAGGACATCCCAATTATCTCCTTAAATAAATCTAACCATTTTATTCTTTGCCTGTCTCACCCTCTTTTCCCTCTATTTCCCAGCATAAATCCTTTTCCAGCAGGGTCATTCCATTTCAAATCACCAAGGTCATGAAACCCTACGTCTCAGAAATGGCCAATTCCTTTTACTGCAAATACTAGACCATATAAAGGGGTGAAATTGGAAATTTCACTTCAGAATTCAATATATGTTAGAAGCTATGTGCATTTAAAGTTTAGCAGAATTTGCATTAAATTGTCAATGGCGGCCATTATGAATTCGGACAATTTTTTGGGGGGACTTTAGCTTATTGTCACCTTCACAATATTTCGCCAACTACAGCCAGGATTTGCATGCTCCCTAATTACTATATGGAGAATTTGAATATGATTTCTGGTTTTGCCCACTTTCTGTCATTTTCATACAAATTTCCCTTTCCTCCCTATTCCCACAATGTGGAATTTCCGGAAAGACATTCACTGATTATTTTAAACATTGGAAAAGGCAGGAAGTGACAAGTTATATCCGGCTCAAATTTCAACCATAGAGTAACGAGAAATAGATCTTGCCGTAATTAGAATTTGATGAGGACATATTTTCTGTAGTTTGGAGATATTCATTTGCAAATTTCCGAAAACATATGGCCGTAACTTGACATCAAGGACTGCCACTATAGTAAGTTTCCATTATGAATGCAGAAAGTATAACCAAAGGTGGCACTCACTCATGCACTTTAGAATATATTCTAACAATAATTTCTCTTCAGGGCTTATATTTTGAAATATTCTCAGTGATCAATTCCCTTTCTAGTTCCTATAGATGGCATTGCTTACCAGTGACTGTTACTATGTGCGCTTTCATATCAATCACAGCTTCCCCTAAAACATTTGGCTTCATTTGTATGTCTTGCTGGAAGAAAGGATTCTTAGAATTCTCTGATACAGGTAAGCATTGTCAGAGGCCATCCATCGGCATGGGTTTTAACATTGTTTGCATTATATACCAAACACTGATATGAAACAACATTTCTCTCAATAGTAGTTAACCAATTTAAGTATGTCATTAACAAATAACAAATTAAATGAAGGATGGTAGCTCACCTTTTCGCCATGGTTAGAGTTGCAACTATTAATAAGGAAAGAAGACAGTTAACTTCTCTACTATCAAAGCAAAGCCAACAAAGCACGTACTGACATACACCTTATGCTTCACTAAGACATATCAATCTGATGGGGGTAAATTTGAGATCAAACAGCTAGTGCACCAACTAAGTTATCATTTAATAACTACTAAAATTCAACTTCAATCTTAGATATTATGAAATTCTGCTTTATTTCAAAGAGGTGTATTGTTTCCATTATCCAATTTCAAAGATATGGAAACAATTAGCATTGAATATTTGCTAAAACCGAATTATCTGAAAATGCCTGGAGCAGCCAGCCAAAATACCATGGAGAAGATGAAGTTAACTTATGAAATTAATCACTCTCAGCTTATAATATTACCAGCAATACCTTTCATCGACATATCATTACTGGGCAAGCAAAGTATTTGATAAAAGAAGCCTGCTTTACCTTGTTTCCTTAATTTGAAATTCCAAATCAGAAGCAACACTAGCATAAGCAATAACAATGAAGCAACTGCGTACAGTGCTATATTTTCAGGAGAGGTCGATTGCTCACCAGCTTTCTCATAGCCTATGAGGGCAAAAGGAAAAGACACTAACTTTATGCCAATAAATTAAATAAACCAAACACGATTCCACAGGATTATGCTCAAGAAATGAACAAAAACTCATGTTTTATGGTGAAAAATTCCATGGCTACATTGCTTGTTATGCAGTGTCATGTAGTATGAAGAGCATACTAAAAACTAGCAAAAGAGATTATGAGTAAATCAATCACGTATCAGCCAGACTACAAAGCTACCAGCAAAATTATGCAGCACCAGAAGTCGTATTAATAGAAAACGTAGCTTTGTTATTGATAAATAACTCTGATATAACAATTATGCTCAATGTATCTTCAGAGTCTATAATACTCTGAAATTGCTATTCTTTCTCTTCTATGTACATGTTTTCGGTATTAGAAATTTACATATGGTTCTCATAGAATCAGATCTTAAAATATACGGGCTTTTTGGCTCTCTCAGTCAAAAAGGTCCCGATCCCTGTTACAAAGGGTGGACTAGCTAAACTTCTTGGCCCGGGTACAGTTCGACGAAACCGGTCAATGAATTTGAGCAAGTGTAAGTCGTTGGGAAAGATCTTGAAAAAGAAATCAAATTTCTGATAAACACATAGTTTTAACGTTTGTTTTTTCATATATACATGGTGAAGTTTTTAATATCCAGAATTTAATGTCTTCTATGTATGCAGCCGGCCCGAACATGGCCCGAACATGGTACAAAAACAAACACGCTACAGCCAGGGTAGAGAAGTGACTAACGCCAAAAACACGTTATTTAGGTGTGTTGCCTAAATGTAGAACAATGTACAAGATAAAGGAAGCCAGTTACCTCAGAAGAAAAGACTTTTTCCTCACCACCTTTTAATATTGTTGATAAATTTCATGTATTTGAAGAGCAGAGCAAAAATTTTATGTACTGGATCTAGGTAATTTTGTTCTTCAGAGATGTATGGGCCCCCACTTATGTTCCAGTTAGCAATGTTTGCCTTAGCATACTACATTGTGTTTTTGTACGAATATTCGAGCAAACGCTTTTTGGTATTAATTCTTGGTTGTATTAGACCAGCGCTTCTCAATTATGTTTGCAAAGCCCCCATATGAGAAGAGAAAATACTTCGTATCCTCCACTTTCTATAAGGAAGATCAATAACCAACAAATGCATAATTGTGCCTGTTCCCGAGGTCACATGTGCCCTATTGGGCATCGCATCGCGTCCCCTAAGGGAGTTGCAGCTCACTATTTGACATACAGTGCAATAGATGCTGATCTTGTTCCTTGGTTGATTTACCAACAAAGAAACTTATCATCACTTCCGCTTACCCATCCCTCCAAGTACCATATCCAAATTTCTATGACCTCACTTCCTTCCCCTTTTCACGTCTTTTGACCACGCCTTGGCACAATCACGCCCTATTATGCCACCCCCTTGTGAAGCACCCTTGCCTACTTTCTATCTATTGATCAGGACTATTATAATGATCATAATGACAACTAAGGATGTTCCAACGCCTATCCCCAAAGTGAGTGGAATGACTGTAACAGAACCACCAGTAGTTAAAATGGGGGTACATGAGACAACTTCAAGAGAACTTTCTAACGACAATGTGCCTTCAAATTATTAAAATGCAAGTTGATTTAGAGATCCTTCTATTACACCCTATTAATAACTGTGAATACAGATGCATTATCAAAAGGTTGGATCCCAACTATACACAGTTTTTTTCTTATACGAGATATGTCTCTACGACACCTGAGGCTGAAATAAGGAACACGTTAAGCAACATTCATTAAAAACTACTTTTACTAGTAACTTTTTGATCACATGAGAAGCAAAATAGAAACAAAGTTCATTACATGCCTCAAAAAATCTGGACATACCACTTCTTGCACCATAGTAGCCTATTTTCTTTTGTTGCTGTTTACCTTATTTTGAGTAGAATGTTATACCTAGCTTATTCAGCTAATTTGGGCCTACTATGCATGCCATTTACATACCATTTGTTGCATCACAGTTGCCTAATCTGGGCTGCGATTATTATTGGGAGTCCTTAGAATTCAAGAAACAATTAAGAAAGTAAGACTGGATTCAACGAAATATTAAGAAACATCCAGGCAGAAGGCGGATAGTTTGTTTCTTATACAAAATATTCGTATATTGCAAAATACTTCGCTGTTCATGATTATTCTTCTGTTGGAAAAAAGTATAGGCAAAAAGTGAAAACTCATCCTACTAACATTTAAATAGTACTAACCTTCAGCTTTTCCTATAATAATGAATGTTATTATCTTTTCTGGCGAGAACCCAGCACTTGTATGAGACTTGACCTTAACAAAATCAGATTAATCAACTACAGTTCAATATTCAATACGCCATCAGGCTTTTCTATTTCAATAGTCGCTCTCAAAAGGTATCTTCTTAAACTCTACTATCTAATCCTCTTAACAAGAATAATATAATGTCAAAACACAGTAACAAGGTGAAAGTGCTCAGATATCTGAATTCACGACTATGTATCAATCATTGGTTATGGGGTTGGTGACTGGCAAACAAAACAACCAAAGTAGGCATTACTGCACAAGCAAACAAATCAACAACAATTACCGAAATCTTGTAAGTCACATCGTTCTGTTTTTGATAGACTGTATAATTTAGTGAACTAGTATATCGACCTTTGTCACCATTGACGACAACAAAGTAACGCAAATAACTTCCGCCCTTTGCTGCTGGTTCTTGCCAGTAAACGGTAACTGACACATCTACATTTCTAATTAACATCAAATTCCGAACTTCACTTGGAACTAAAAGACAAAACATATATGATTCACAAAATCTATTAATTCAAAAATTCAATATCTTTTGGCATTACACAGATCCACTAAAGAGCGAATTTACAAAAAACGTTAAGACTTCGAGGATCTACCTAACATACTATAAAGAGCGGTGTTTTGCAAAGAAGAAGATATAACTGTAATTCTGGAGAGTGAAATCAAATATCATAATAGATATAAAAGTCCCTGTCTGAGAATAAGTCCCTGCTAAAACAAGAGAAAATGGAAAGTCTCAGTTTGGAACGTTCCACATTTTCTACGCTCACATTTACGGAACTATGGAACGGCTCCAAAAACGCTTGCCGCGTTTCCTATCCGATCACTGTTGACGCGGTTCCACTTGGTTGTACACGTGTACATGGGAACCAAATGGAATGCGTTCTAGAGCGGAGCCAAAATGTACGGACAGCAGTTCTAGATGGAAAGGCGCCAATGGGTCTCCTATAAACGCAAGCCTACCAATACTCATTTTGAACTGGTCCCATTTGGGATCGTTCCTTTGGCTCTTGGCAAAACAGGGTATTAACATAGAGATGGAATGATTTTACATCTCTAAGACACATCATCATGAAAACTCATTCACACAGACTATGTATCAAGCATTGTTTAAAAAATCTATTCCTTTCAGCTAGAGCTGCTAGCAATTGCAAAAACATCAAGAAAAATTTAATTCCATTTGCAACAAGAAAATGATGCCTAACAGCTATCTTAGTTATTAAAGAATTTACACATTAATAGGAATGTACCAAATTTGAGAGCATAATGTTTTCCGAAGACCCGCAAATCACTGCAAGTTTTCTTGCAAATAGTAAGATTACACGTTTGTTTTATATGAAACATGTCTATAAGGAACATGTGGTTGAAACTAGGCACAAATTAAGAAACATTTAAGAAAAATTGGCAGACTGAGTTTCAAAAACTGTTTTAGCTAGTAAATGTTTGATCGAACATTCAACTTTGCTCAAAATGTTTGCTGAAAACATCACAATTTGAAATTCCAGGCTTTAAGAAACATTATCACCTAGATATGACTGCAAATGCTGGTGGCCTTCTTGTCTAAGTTAAAGATCATTTAATTTCAAGAGAACTAAAAGGGCTTGAATTCCCATATATTTTTTAGACAACATATAAAGACTGCTCGATTTACATTCAGGACCTGCAAAGAATCTCCTTATATTTGGTGACATAAACAGGGAAGTAACACATCTAGATATGCAATCATTTATTGACCAACAATTAACTTTATTGCTTGAAAAGATCGCCTACCTGCTTGAAAGACAGGGAGGGGTGATGTATTGAATTGGTGTTAATCAATAGGAAGCGTAGCTTCATGCAAAGCCACCCACTTGAAACTTGATTTAGCGATTTCCACCACATAATATCTACAGTTCTCAAAAGAACATATATCAGAATTCCTATTAAAGCTATTAGATATAGGAGCTATAAGATTTTCTTAGAGTCAGAGTTAAAACGTTAGTTAGTTAAAACTCTTGGCCACTTCTGGCAACAAAAGTATCCTCATTGGCGATGTCTTGTTCAATTGAAGATTCACTGCTGACTTCAATGTTGAAAACCTTGAAAAATTGGTGCAAGAAGATCATTGGAATGAGAAACAGGTATAATATCCGAGGGTATGCTAGAATTTCTCCAGCCACATCTACAATCCAAAAATAGCAGTCATTCAGATGGCTTGGGGACTCGCTCCAAACCATAGGAATACCAAAAGCTAATGCAGTTTTTCTTTTTTTGTGTCTACTCTCCTAGATTTTCAACACAATTCTTGCAAACCAAATGAGGAGCCCAAAGTTGATATTGGTCTCAAAGCACTCTTCAAGGTTTACTTCACATTTCCTTCTTTTTTCAGTCCGGCTTTCAGACTTGTCTAATATTTGGATAACTTAGCCATAATCCTAGAAAAAACCAGCCAGTTTCGACAAAAGTAGTAGCTCTCAAAAGAAGCCAGCAGAAGTTTAGAAAAAGTCGTGCTACTCTGTTTCAACTTTTTCTTGATCTGCTGCAAAATTTCTTTGACTTGAAAATTTTGTACATTCACCAAATACATTTTGCATATTTCTTATTTCTGAAAATCTTATTTTATTAAAGCAAGTGACATAAAAGGTGTTCCAAATCAGTTTGGTCCTGTCAATAGTAGTAAATTTGTCCGGCCGGCGATGGTTGGTCATCGTTTGGGTCAAATCCAGTCTTTTAATCCATCATAAATGCATCTTATGATATTTTTATGTTTTTTCTTTCACAGCTGGTGCAGAAGGCAAAACTTTTCGTAACGCAAAACTTTGTTAGCAGCAGGCATTGAGATAAATTATAGAAATAGAGCTCAGAATGCTGCTCAAAAAGCTATCTATTGAGCAACAAGAGTGGGTTTTGTAGCAGCTAAACTAGACCATGTGCTAAAAATAAGTTCATTTTTGGAATGAGCACCCTCAAAAACCCCTAAAAACACTCGCATCAGCAAGTCCCCGAAAATATTGTAGACCGGTATAATCAGTTGTTTGGCCAAAGAAATATTTCTCTAAAAATCCCTGCGAATGGATAATGCAGGGACTACAAGGCACACTTATGTTCATTAAAGAGTATCTACTTACGTCCTGGTGAAGTTTTGAAGGAAATCATACTTCCATTCTTCTGATCAATAGCCTTCGTGACGTTATTGATAGATGAAACTTTTAAGGTGCAATATGTGAATGCTTTCAATCCAGTAGCATTAAAATACAGGTTTCGTGTTGTGTGTTTGTAGCCATCATACGATATTTCATACTCCACTCTATCTCCAGTACCATTATAAATGGGTGGAATCCATGTGATCAATGCCCATGTGGAGCCAATGGTTGTTGCGGTCAAACGTCGTGGTCCAGTGGGTGGTGCTATTGAACATCAATTGAAAAAATGAAAGATTCAACGAGAACAGAATTTACATTATCAACAATAATGCAATACATAGAAAGCGAAGAAGCTGCAAGAACAGTAAGGCATTTGTGTATAATTCACAAAAAAGAACGGTTGGTAAAATTAAGTGGCAGATTGAAAGAGGATAAATCTAAAAACTGTTTGCGTATAACTTTTGATTGGCGCAAGAATGGGTGAGTGAGCATGCAATGATACAAGATGGACAAATAAGAATAGTACAGTCTAGACATTTACTATCAGTTATGCGCCTATTAGCTATAGCATTGCAATGTAATATTTGTTGAAATTACAAGCTACATATAAAAATCATATTCATTAAAATTATAATAATTAATTTTTTCCTTAATTCGCTAAAAGAATAATAGCTCAAATTACAATAAAAAACCACACTATTTTAATGCTGACTTCTTACAGTGGCATGAATATGTATTAAAATAATATGGTTTTAGATTGGTTTCCTGTCATAAGAAGGCAAGTTCGAAGTTGGCAGAAAAAGAGGACCAATTTGCCTCTCAGTTTCTAAAATTATCCTAAGCTACAAAAGTTAGTTACCTACCCTCACAGTCAACAACATAAACGTTCTTCTTAGCTGTGGGCCTGTAAAATCCCGGAATACATTCACAGACAGATGTTCTTGGTAATTTCCCATCTTTAACATTTTTGCCGCATACTTTGCATGGAAAATTTCCCTTAGTATCTTTGAACGTCTTTGGCGGGCACTCTGGAAACAAAAATTTATGGAAATTCTAATTCATATTGCTAGTTAGCAATGGAAGGTTGAGAAAATTTGTAAAGAAAGTTTGAAGCAAAAAATAAAAGCTGCAAGGAAAACTTCCAGTTAATAAGAATAACTTAACATCTATCTCGTGACATCAAAATCTCATAATTAACACTTGAAGCTTTAAAAAGCTAATTATAGTGAAGATTTCTCAATAAACTCTCTTTTTAGACATTTTCATTACCAGAGTTATGCAAAACTTCAAATGGTAAATATAAAGCAATCATTGTGACAACACGTTTCAGATAAGTAAAAAGAGCATTGAACTTCATGACAATGAAACATCAAAACTAATATTCTAATGTCGTAAATTCAGACCTCGACAGTACCGTGTGTTATATTTCGAAGCTGACTATGTCGAGAAGAGTTTGTTGAACAAGTTTTCTGGGCAAAGCTTGTTCATGATTTTATAGGTCATAATGTTCCTATCAAAACGGATAATATTTTCTATATTTAAGCAGGAACGAGACCAACTGGCTTTAATCCGTGCATTTTCAATTATGTAGAAAGCTCGATTTTGAGGACGTTGGAGAGCTACTATCTTTGTTTGTTCAAGCTACCCAAAACGTTACCATATCGTAAATGACTTTCAACAAGACCATAATGAATAGCAGAGCTGACTTTGCTAAATGGGTGCCCTATGACCATAGAATTGGTCGTTTGGATATTATGACTTAGTTTATTAACCCTCATCGATTCCGCAATATTTCCTAGCTCTCTATGTGCACCCTCAGTCATCTTCACACCATTATTTGAGGCGATTGTGATAGCTGTGTCGTCAGCATAGATGTTAGAATGTGATTAATGTAAGCATTTTTCGAAGTCATTTAAGTATATTATAAAAAGGAGGAGGCCTAAACAAGATCCCTTAGGAATCTTGCATGGGGCTTTTCTAGGCTTAGTTTTTACACTTCTTAAGGAGCAAAATTGCTCTCTTTTTGCTAGGTAAGATTCAAACCTTTGGACTGTGCTTTCTCCTATTGGATGATATAGACAAAAGGTCCTGTGCTATGGGCAAACCATTGACCACTTTTTCTTCCTCCATGGCAACAAGTTTATCAATAAATGTATCATCAGAAAATCTACAAATCCAAGCAAGTGTATTAAAAAGCTCAACTGGAACAACAACACTTTTGCATTATCTCTGATACAGGGCTGCCACCACAATTTCAGCACAAAATTCCCTAATTTTCCCTAAAATTATCAGTGAAATCTTACTCATTTTCCCTTGATTTTCCCTGATTGAGGATTCTTATAATCCTCAATTAAGATGTTATCATTCCTTTAGTCAGATCTGAGGTTTGGAGGAGCTTTGACCCTGTTCTGGCCATCAAAATCTTTTGTTTCATAACACACACAGCCTTACCTCAAAAGGACTGCACAGAATGGAATGATATATAACGGGGGAAAAATTTGGCAATTGTCATACTCCACTAGAATGATTGAGTATGGAGAAATTGTTGCTCTGAAAAAAAACAATACCATACTTGAAACTTCCCTCACTTTCCCTAATTTTTGAAAAATCGTTCGTTTCTCTCCTAATTCCTGATTGAACAAAAAATTACTTGTATTCCCTGATCAAGTGACAGTCCTGTGTTGTAGAAGAAAATGCATTAAATTGCGCCTTTGCCCACAATGCATTTATTTTATTTTCAGGGTTTAAGGAGTAGAAATTATAAACAATACTGTCATGTCTGCAGCAGAAAAAGGAAGCTAGATAAATAAGATTTCTTTTAGTTCCTGCTGATGCATCTCATCTCGATGGTATTTGTGTTGAGTCACAGATTGATGTCTGAGCGAAAAAGGCCATTTACATGAGATGAACTCTGCTCTACAACGATGTTGAAGATAAGATTTCGTCATCGACCTTGAGGCATCCCTTTTCCGTGCATATTTGTCGAACCTCCCGAACTTTTCTTCACCTCTTCTGGCAAGCTGTTTGGTACTTCAATATACTACCCCGTTATCTTCAAAATTCCCAAGTTCAATTCCTGTTTAAGCTGAGACGTCATCAAATAATATGCATATTCAAGAAAGAATGTGTTCGTACGATCGTGCTCTGTTTCCCTTAACATTTGCCCAGCGCGGTCGGCAACTAACCAGCTTTTTGATCTGGCTTCTACCAATAAGTTATGCCCCTCGTTAACACCACTGTTCATTCATTCACTCTTTGATATCAAGTGAATAAAACAAACATTTTATTTCACCCTCACACAGGAACCTGCCTCCTCCAAATTCGGACGCCATTATTTTTTGAAACAGCACCACAACAACTGTCAATAGATCAATTAATCGGATCGGAAATAACAATGGCAAAAGCTTGCAATATAGTCACATTCAGTGGTCCGTTGTATTTTGTGTACCAAATGCAGGTAGCACGTTAACTGCGAAAACTACTTGGATTCACACTAATCAAAGCGCATTTTTTGCTTATTGTGCATGTCTTGAGATTGGGACCAAGTTAAATAGTATTCAAATTAAAAAAGACGCTAAAATGAACGGCACCCAGTTAGTTTCACAACTTGTGCAACGGAGGCAATAACTTACAACGCTCATCCGACGGCCTACTACCAAACAGTGAGAGGCAAAGAGCTGCATTCTTTTATGTGATTCCCCAAAAAGCCACATCAACTCATGCAGACACATGACCATTACCTTAATCCTTTTCTCTCACTCGAAAATATCTTATTNTGAAGACAAGTGTAGTATATATAGGAAACACACACTGCAATACGAAGAGCCGCAGGTTGGCCACTCCTACATTATTATGTGACTTGAAATTAGGTACAAATGAAATAGGATACTAACAAAACCCCCATGATAGCACAACTCGTGTATGAACTCATACTCATACAATTAATCAAAGGCTTGATGTAAATGTATGAAAATATTTGGTCAAAGCTAGGCCTAATTTCAAAATTGAACTTCTGCTTTGTCCTAAATTATTCAGCAAACAATAAACTAGGTACCGAGCAAATGCAACAATACAGTGGCAGTGGTTCAACAGGTTTGCTAACTTAAAAAAGCTATTTCTCCATCTCTGAATTTCAAAAAATGAATGAATGTTCTAAGCCCAATGAATTAGATATTGCAGAATTTTTTCGATGTTTAAATCAACTGGCACATTAAGTTGCATTGCAGTCGACTCAGTACAGCTTCGAGAACTAGACCTAAAGTACGTCTTTGAAAGAAAACGCAGTGATAGGTCAGCGGCTAGAAACTGAGAAAGTGGAATATTTCACTTTGTCTGCTACGTAGAGAGAAGCAACATGAGAAATAGTGGTCTGAACAGTTTTGCATGTTCATTTCCATTCATTCTCATTCCCATGTGGAAATGTAATTCAATACGGTCTTTGGTGAGTGGTCACCTCCAACTGGTATCATCTATGACACGCACCCCGACCCTGCCTTTTAATTTTCTAGAAAAGCTATCCGCATTTTACATTATCAAAACCCCTAAAAATGCATTAGTTGGTGAACTCTATTCTTCGACAGAATTATACTGCCTAAGAAGATAACATTCTAAAGAATTCTCAAACATATAAATAGCACGTAGACAATAAGAAAGTTTTTAGTTATAAAATCTTCCTTATTGTGTAGGGGGAATTCATTGATACTTCAAATAAGCTCTGTATTGCTCTATAGAACAATTTATACAAGTAACCAAATAGATACAAAAACAGCATTTTCTTACCACTGCATTGAGACATAGACAAGCTTTGATAGCCAGCTGAGCAATAACATCTTCCATAGAATTTTGCTGTTCCATTTGTATAACACAGCATGAAATTGTCATCCGCTTTGTCTGTTTCTGAATGTGGAATACAACTGCCACCATTGCGCAATACTGATGTTGAAGAGTTTGGTGCAACTGTTGCAGGAAACACCATTTGCTCCCCTCCAATTTGAGGACACTTATAGTAATGCATTGCTACAGAGTGTATGTTACCGCATATCCCTCTGTCTCGAAAACCAATATATATTCCGCGAAAGTTCCTCATGCTAACAACTTTCTGAGATGTAAAACTCACCAGTTGATCTTGCATCACAGATGTATTTCGCAATTCACCAATATATGTGTACGTCAACGTGTTAGGATCGGGAAATTGAGACAATTGTATAGAGCTCATTAGTACGTACAAACCAATGGACAAATCCCAACGGATACCTGGGGCGCAGCATCTGAGGTTGTATCCCACAGTGATTGTGATTTCTGCTGCTGGTGCGGTACTAATATACTTCATAACATAATATGAATCTACTACATCAGAATCCACTACTTTGCAAGTAGTTATTTGTCCATTTCTTGCATCCAGAATCCACTGAAAAATTAAAAAGACAGCAGTAAAAAAAGCAGTAAATCAGATAAACATAGTCATGAAAGGTGGCCTGTAAACAACCTCTGACATCACTGCTACTTTCAAGCCTCAGAAGAAGTTCATCTTTTGCGAAAAGAATAAATACAACATGAATGTCAGAAAAAAACTGTTAGTAGCCTCATTGCTAGACTAAATTTAAATCACATGCTACAACACACATAGATACACCCTAAAGTATGCTAATTGTGCAAAACAATTTCAATACAACTCCTCTTGTTAAAATACAAACATAGTATTCAACAAACAAAACGCTGTACCATAAAATCCCGAATACAAGTCCCCCTGAATGTAATTCCCCCCTGGAAACAAACTCAAATATCCTTCCCAATGTAAATCTCTCTAATATAAGCCAAGGGCCTACATTAGAGATTCTGTGTGCATAGATAGGACAATGAATGACTATGGACAGAGCAAACATAGAACCTCTGTATTTACTTTTGCCTTTTTCTGAAGTTTTACGCATTGAATGTTGTTAATGCAAGTCATCTGTTAACCTAAAAGACCCTCTGAATATAAGCCCCCCTGAACATAAGCCCACCAAAAAATCCTCATGAGCCTCTATAAACCCAGGGCTTATATTCGGGACTTTACTTCATGTTAGCAAAATTTGTCAAAGCTGTCAAATGTTATCATGATATACATTATATACAGCATGTCAAATTTAAAAGACAATCGCAAATCTAGCCTTGCTAATTAGCAACGGGCTATCTATTTACAAAAGAAAATCCAAAAACTTACTAAAATTGAAAGGAAAAATGTACATATTCAACAAAACTAAACATACAGTGCATAAAATCAGCTAAAACAAAACAACTATCTACAAATGCAATTTTGAATGATGACAGAGATGGTGCACGTTTGCACCAGCTGAGAGACCATTCCAATATTTTGCTCCTCATGAATGAATATCCTTTTTGCCTACTATTGGACCATTCTATGTCATGTGTGTCACAATACTGGNGCAGTTTCTATTTGCTTTCAATTAAACTCCACTATCAATTATAAATTCAGCAAAACAAGCTGCAAACAATTATATATTTGCTATTCCTACTTGGACCGTTGTTGTAAGCATTCTTTGTTGGCACTTACTGCTCTTCCTGTAGTTGCACATGTGACGCAACGAAAGGGCATCTTGTGAAAAAACGTGACAGAACGTGATGCTCGGGGGGGTGGGTGATTCAAGAATGAAAATTTTAGCATGACATAATTATTGAACAGCCCCTTACCAATTTCAGAGATTATACTTAATTGCTTACCGAGAAACGTGTACTCGCAATTTGCTATGTTAAGGCTTAGTTTATTTTGTTTTAGCCAGTCCATGATCCCATCTACCTCCATTATTAGGTCTTCTAAAGTTGTAGACGATTTTCATTGCTAGAGAAAATAATTGTGCCATCGGCATACATATTGGGGTGGATTTTTGATAGAGACTTATTCAAAATCAGTCATAAATAGAATGAACAAAAGAGGCCCCAAACACAACCCTTGTGGAATTCCGCAGGCGAATGCCGGTTTCTTTGAAATTTTCCCACCAAAGCTGCAATATTGAGTACGACCAGTTAGACATGACGTAAACCATGTCAGTTCCCTTTGAATGATACAAGATTTCTCCAGCTTAGTCAACGGTATACATCATACATCTGGTATCTTGTCTGATCCATACATTGATTGCTTCACGAGTAACCTTTTCCCCCTGGTTTTCTGTCACATGCGTCATGGATAAGAGTGGTTGGGCTTTTACCGAACTGTTGCAGGTATGTTCGTCGTTGTCTCCCTCGTACTCTTTTCCAGGAATCAATCCAGTTAGAGATGGATGCTCCAATTTCATTTGCTTCATTTTGATCGATTTCAACAATCTTGTATTATGGCCAATGTGCCTGAAGACATTTTCATTTCACTTTTTTGCTCTCTATTAAATTCGTTGCATACGCCTGAAACACCACACCTCGAATGCCTGAATTTGTGACTCCATGGATTTGGATATATTCCATGTTTCTGAGCAGTAGGTAAAAATTGGATAAATGTAGCAATTGAGCACACGAAAGCGTGATTTGAATGTCAGATTTCTGCTACAGAGAATTGACTTCATTGTCTTGAAGGCTGACTTTGCTTGTCCAAGTCTGATGTTCATTTCTTTATCCTCTCGAAAATTCTTTGATAGCGTGCAGTCCACAGTATATCATGTTCAATGGCATCAAAAATCTTTCTGAGGTCCAACAATAAACTGACATTAATCCATTTTTTCACCTATATTTTTGTACCTGGGATCGGTTACAGTCTGCAACAACGTGACCGTTAAATGAAGTTTGAGAGAGGCAAATTGGTTAATGGATAAGAGATTATGCTTCTTTATAGAAGGCTTCTTTAATAGAGGAACATGACTCTGGAACGATCTAAGTGCTGATGTCAAAAATTCACAAACTCAAATTGAATTAAAAAAGATTTACAAAATCAATAGGGCATCCTTTCGCTAACTCCGTTAATTCTTAATATTATTTTCTTAAACTACTGTTGAATATAGTTCTTATTGTAATTCCTTCTTTTAAATGAATGTAACAAGGGTATTTATGTTCGGTTTACTTTGCAGGGCAGTATAAAAATCAGTCTTTGGCTGCATGTTTACCCTGCTTAAAGAATTTAAAATGAAATGAATGAAACAAAACGATATAACATGACATCTATATCATTATTTCAAAAATTTGGCCTATAAAAATCATTAGATAATATTTGACAACTCATCATCTGGTCTAGAGAAACAAAATAAATTCAAACTATTTATCTCTAAAGTAGTAGTTTATAACTTTGCATTTGTGAAGAATATGATTTATGTACATTATTTCTTCGGGTAGATGTGATTAATGAAACTACGAATGAATTTTCGATATGGAAGTTTAAACACCTTATATTTATTGGAGGAGTTTCACTGATATGCGTCATTAAATGTGCGTGGCTTTTGCAAAGCAGCTTCTCCTGAAATATAATGCGTGCGAGATTTTTATAATCACGTCTACAAGACATACGCGCTCGACTTATTTTCGACAAGCAACTTCGCAACGTTCGCGACATTTTATGCGCAAGACAATTTATGCAGAATAACATGAAGTACAATTTACTAGCGAAGCTTTTTCCAGGAGGTGTGTAGATCATAATTCCATTCTTGGTTTATCAAGAATCAACCAAGGATGGAATTATGCGCTACAGAATAGCTCTACAGTTTACCAAAAATAGCATGCAAGCATATGATCATACAGATCGCTTGTTGCCTTTCTAATCATTCTTTGATTTATGACACAATTTAGTTACATAGATATCCACACAGAGGCGTAGCCTTGGGAGCGACGATGGGAGAGGTGCTGCACTCCCCAATATGCAGTTTGTCATAATATTTACCAAATATCAGTAGTACTATTCAACTTTGTATTGCTGATAAAACTGGAGGAAAGTCCTATTTGTCGGCCAATTGGGCTCACACAAAGTCTGTTTGTCAACAAATTTGGGTCACCCAGGGCCGCCAAGACACTTCTGAGGCCGAGGGGGAAAAGAGAGAATCGAGGTCCTATGTGAGCAAAGCGAGCTTAGCAATTTTCAGGATCTTGAAACTAACTTTGGAAAATTACTGCTGTTTTGCTTTAGGTGGCTTAAGACCTTGAGGCATTGGGTATTATGAGGCCCCTTGGAGCTCGAGGCCCTGAGACAATTTGGCCCCCCTGCCACCTCTCGGCGACCCTGTGTGCACCCCACCAAAATTTTCTTTACCTTTACCCCTGTATGCACACAATGAAATGAAAAGATGACTTACCTTTGTTCCAGAAGTAGTTATTGAACTGTTTAGAAATATCTTATCTTCATCTGAAAATGGTGGTACTGTGACATTAACTAAGAATAGAAAAAGAGTAATATGCTAAGATGGAGCAAAAACAATAGCATTTTCTAAGATGTGAGCCCTTTATCAGGAAACCCATATCATACAAGGCAGTTTTATATCTGTTGTAAATACATAACATACAATATAGAATCCATGAGAAATATATATGAATAGGGAAAGTATCAATCTGACAATACAGAAAAGTGAAGCATATACAATTGGCAAAAAAGCCATATATGTCTGCCATACAATGTCACATTATACAACCAAGCAGACATCATTAAACCTGTGAACGCGCGAGCTGTGCTCGCAGGCACAAAAGCTTACTTTCCGAATACCTGCAGGCACACTTTTCATCTGGTTTTCAAAGTTTCTATTGTTCAGGCTTCATTTTATGTGGAGCACGAATGATAAGTTGAAATTCATGGCAATAATCCATCATTGAAAGATTGACAGGTTAGGCAGGAACCAGTTTTCGGAAAGCCAAGAGAGAAGTACTGGAATTTATCAACTTGTTTAAAGCAAAATAATCGAGTTGGTTGGAAGATATATTTTACCTCTTAAGACAACACGAGTTATTAAAAATAATCGACTTTTCTAACAAAGAATGGTCGACTTTGTTGGAAAGACTTCCAAACTTTACAGGAATGCATGAGTTTCCCATTTGTCTCCCAAATACCCAGTATTCTATATGCACTCTTTCTTACAAGAACCAGTAAATTTGAGGTTTAGGCTGGCTGTTCTTAATTTTTCCAAAATTTTATAGGCTGAATTGTTCTTGATTTGCTCTTATATTATTAGGGCATAGGCAATTTAGAAATTAGACGATATACTGGAAAATACTGGATATCTCAATTGGTTGAGAACTCATTAGAAAAACGCCACATCCAAGGTGGCTTAGCTTGAATATCGATTTTTCCTCTATAAAAAAGTTTATAAAGAACTATAAACAGACAACGTTAGCACAGTATTTAGTTTCGCTAGGGGCAACTAATTCGCAAAAATCAAAGAGGAGGAGTAATAAGGGTGTCAAGTCTCTTCAGTCTAAAAAGGAGAGGATATTTCATGTCCATCCGTTAGTGGACAGCTTATACATCGTAGTGCAAAAATACGTTTTACGACAGCGTTTCTCTTTCCAGCCTGTTCTTAATTTGTTCTTAATGTTTCATCAAATTTCAGGCTCCTATTCTTATAAAATTTTCTTATAAAAAGAGTGTACTCCAAAGTTCTTTATGGCGAAATTATCCTCATTTGCATGGAATGCCTCTTTGGGAGCGCCATAGGAGAAATAGCAAAACTTATCAATATTTCTAACGAAGAATGGTCGGCTTTGTTGGAAAAATCTTTTACCTCACCAGGAGACAGGAGTTCCCCACTTTTCTATGACATGCCCTGTACATTATGCCCACTACATCACTATATGGCCTAAGTGCCACATATATTCTTGCTTGGTGTGTTTATTTAGGAACACGATAAGGAAAAGCTGTAAATCGTCGAATTTTCAAGTTCAGAAAGACCAATTTCAATGGAAATCTTTAAAAGAAGTCGAAGGAGACACAATTTTACGTGTTTTTTCTCACATATGTCCGTATCCAATACCCAAATTCCATGGGAGCCACGGGGCCATCCCTCCCCAAACGGTAGTATTCCCTATAGCAAACAATTGTCTCAAGAAACTTCCCACATGAAGAAACCAATAAAGTGAATCAGATACCCTCCTCAAAGCCCAGCTCTAGACCCGGCCCTTCCGGTATCGTACTGGATATAATCTAAGCTGCTTATTAGTAGGTCTTTTGGCAGTTAGTGCAACTCTAGGTTTGCTCTGTATACCATCCTCTCATTTTGACTTCATCTTACCATTAGCAATGCAATTTTACTCTGGGCAACTAGGAAGTAAAACTTGGAAACATGAGCATTCTAAGTTGTTCTGATTGTAGTCAGTTTCTGATTGAGGTTGCCATAGTAATTATGACCATGCTCAGGCATACTCCATGTGTTGGCCATGCCCAGAAACAAATTGAACTGCAGGAGCTTCAAGGCAATAAACATCTCCTGTGTGCACACGCCATACTCTGCAGACTGACCCACACCAATGCTTTTGAGTACAGGCTATTTGTGCAAACTAAGAGCATTTTGAGAATATCCTCTACCTTAACATGCTAATGTAGAAGAAAACTCTGAAAATAGTCTCCATTTACATATATAGCCCTCTATATCCTAAAACACATGCTACATCATATAAATGGTGGTAAATACATTATCTCTACAAGTGTAAGATATCAACGCAAGAGATGATGATCCAAGTAAAAGGCTTTGTGAATATTAACCTTTAGTGTTCAAATTGAAGGAGTGGAATTCAAAGACAAAACATATCAAACAGTACAAACATAATAGCTAGCATATAAAATAAAATGTAAATTTATATCACCTCTTTCACCAAGTGATAGACATATCCTACTGGAGACAATGAGTGACAACCATAAAATTTTGGCAGCCATTTTCGCTGTAATAAGAAGTTGCTTATCACTCTTTTGAATATGCTAGTCATAGAAAGTGTTACTCGTCGATACGTCTGCTCTCAGTTTTCATGCATACAGCTAGATTATTGCTGTATAAGAACTGGGTTGCTGGACGAGATATCATTATGCATCGATTTGTCATTCCGTATTCTTCATAACACTGAAGCTCTGTACAGCTGTACTTCAATTCGGTGGAGCAAAATGAACAACTGAGATCGCAGCTAAAATTCTAGTTGAATGAGTGAAGCAAGAACAAAGCCAAACAAAAATTGACACCTTTTGCAAATAAGCATAAAATAATTCAGGAACACATATATTTGAGACTAACACACCACATCAGATCAATTTCGCATTTATACGACTTGTGTATGCACTTCCCCATTTGTATGTGCACTTCCTCATTCGTCCTGAATTGTGTATGCACTTCCCCATTTGTATATGCACTTCCGCAACTAGTTGTTGTTGTTGTTGTTGTTGTTGTTGCTGCTGAAGTTTGGAAGTAACAGTTCACGTTTTTTTATAAGAGCAAAGGATAAAATAAAATGAGCCCAAACTGCAGGGGTGGATCCAGGGAGAAATCTCACCAGGGCTCAACAAAAAGATCGTGGGCGTGGCTATATGGGTGTGGAAAATATCCCAGAACTATGAACAAATAAGGTCCAGTTGGTCCGACATTTATTATTGACTTGAAATTCGATATTCTAGACTTCAGTAAAGAAGCAATCAGGCACTTCATTCACTTTTTTTTGTTCTGTTGAAGTTATAACAAGGTTAAAACCGCACACGTTTCTCTCAATCTGTTGGGGCACTTCCAACATGGGTTTGGCATTAAGTGTGAGGCTTGATAAACTTGACTCGCTGAAATCCAGCACCTACTCAGTTCAATATCTGACTTCATCACAAAAATAAACAGTTGACAACGGAAATAGTGTTAGAAGGAAGTAAAATTTCAGCGCAAAAACCAACTGCAAGGAATTAGAAAGCATGCAAAATGTTGAGTTCAGAGGCAAGGGGCATTCTCGCAAACAAAACAGACAAATCTATAAGCTGCAAGAGGGGACCTTAGCAACAGTTTTATGAAACTTGGGAGGGGCACGTGCCCCCTTTACCCTAGGGCTCCTACGTATTTAGTCAAATGGCCGTAACATTATCCAAATAATAGAAGCGACTTACCTCCCTGGTGTTATACTAGGGCATTTGTTTCCTTGACAGGCAGGGAACTGCAGCTCTGAGAATTAGCATCATGGATTTCTCTAACCGATTCAGACATTTCTAGTACCTCAAAGTAATTGCCCATTCTCACGTAAAGCACCCAACAACTACCCTCTTTCTGGCCACGAGGGCACTGTTTAAACATCAACAATACACGTATAGTGCTCATACTGACACAGTCAAGCCCTGGTCACGGACTATCGTGATTGGCTAAGAGAAATCGAGCGATGTTTCATTGGATGAAAGAGAATATTTACATCTGACCGGGCTCGTCCCAAAATTGTTTTAAAAATAGAGAGATCTGATTGGATCCAGGATAGTTGAGCCTCTGTATATTACAGACTCACAAGATCTCGGCAGGAATGCAGCATGTGATGGAAGAGCTGAATAGTGATTTGACGAGCATATTCCCAATGCTTCCTTCTGCGTCCGCAAAAGACACCTGGTATCTTAGAGGTGGTTATTCTGAGAAAGGCTGAAATAAACAGGGATACGGCATTATTAGCATTGTCCATGAGGAGTAAATACTGGTGACTACTTTTGTTAATTCCCGCTTTAATTCAGCCAGCTATTTAGGATTGAAAATCTGTCCAGTGCTCAAGCCCTGATAGCCCTGGTCTGGATCCGCCACTGAAATGGTAAAAGTTCGATCAATTCCAGCACCACAGGGAGACATATATCTATGGTGGCCCATCGCTTTCATTGTGTTTTCATTGTGCTTTTCCATTTGTGATCCAAAAATCAAACTCGTTTCCACTTGTAAAGCTGGAATTTAATTCTGTTTTCATTTTCAATTTGAAATTAATTTTGAGATTGAATTTCAATTTTGGTTTGCAATTCATTTTTTCCGGGTGGCCCATTAGTGTCAATCTCAAAACAAAAGAGGCTGGCCTCACTTTCAAACAACTTTGGCGGGAAAAGTTTTCAGAAATTTCTAATTTCCAACATGGCTGCAAACAAGAAGCGAACGTGGCAAGAATTTCAGAAAATGGTTGGAGAAAAGAGAAGTAAAAATAGCACTACAAAGGCAAAGAGCAAATGTCCCAGCAGCATTGTGGTACAAAGGATGAGCTCAGCTAAATGGGCAAGCTTGGGTGGAAAGTTCAAAATGCCATCATCAGAGTTGGGAAGTGAAGGTGGCGGGGTTCACAGCAACAGTAACTCGTATGGGAATGCAGGGCCTTCAACAACCCACCTTAATTTGCTACAGCCTTTCCCAGCAACAGCTTTTCCAAAGTCTGTTTCAGTTGCTGCACTTCTTCCAGCTGGTAAATTGGTTAAGCCACCTAATGTACCAAAATTTCAATTGAGCTAGAAAGCTACCTGGTAGCTGGTAAAAAGTGGAACGGATCAGTGAAAGTGGAACTTTCTAAAGAAGATAATTCTTTTGCTGAAGGAGGTTTCCGGAATGCCTTCCTGGCCACAGATGTATCCAACTCAAATAAATGGGTCATAAAAGAATACAAGAAAGAGCACATGGAACCACTGCTTTCTCAATTAAATATGTCAGCTGATCAGCATACAAGAAAGCAAGTGCAAATGCATTCAGTAGCAAGAAGTATTGCACAGAGCTTTGACAGGAAAGTGCCATCATCTTTTGGTAAATCATTCTCCTACAATAAAGTATATTATTCTTCAATTGGCAATGTTCCTGTTACTGTTGAGGAATATATTCCAGGAATGTTTGAAAAATATATTAATAACAATGGACTCATTTCAAAGGCATCTTCACAATCTGATGAAGTAATAGAGAAAGCATCATGCTTTGCCCACTTTTCATATGTGCATACAAATATGCAAATGATGGTGCTTGATCTGCAAGGAGTTGCATACACCCTTTGTGACCCAGAAATTGCAAGCACAAGGTTATTGGAGGATGGAGAATTGAATTTTTGTGCAGGAAACCTGTCATGTAATGCAATTGACCAATTTTTTGTTGAGCACATATGCAATAAGTACTGTAAGATGCTTGCACTACCCCAGTACGAAAAGGTATGTTTGCCAAAAGAACTTTTGGATGGTAATTTAGAGGCATAGCTCAAAAACAGCAAGAAACAACTTTTGATTGCTCTAATTTTCCATGTTTTGTTGAAGAATCACAATGTGATGTTTTGTTACATGGTTAAATAGATAATTACATTTATATTATCCTATTTAATGCTGCGCAACAACATTTTAAAGTTTCACTGATTGTTTTTATACTTTTTGTTCTATTTGAAAACTCACAGTAAGACAAAATATGGTTAATAAATCTATATATAAATGCAGATTAAAATGTCCAAATATATAGTTTATAAAAATGTATTGTCTCCTCATAAAATGTTTGAAACTTTCTACAGAGTGACTTCTGAATTTTTAAGGAACTTAAAAGCAGCAATTAAATCTATACAGCAAACTTTTTCTGGTTCTGGAAGAATTTGACATAGCTCAAATTGATCTTCCACAGTAAGATATTGTAATGAGGAAGCAAGA
>OLMO02000009.1:16849978-16860106 GCA_900291935.2 Cassiopea xamachana | reverse complement strand
ATTTTAGTTGCTGAAGGGCTATGTTTGTTCGTGTATAAATAATTGATTACATTACATTACATTACACATTACATTACATTACATTACACCCCTCTTGCGTTGCATCACGCTTGCCACTACAGCAAGAGCAGTAAGTGCCAACAAAGAATATTTACATCAACGGTCCAAGTAGGAATAGTAAATATATGATTGTTAGCAGCTTGTTTTATGCTTCTGTGGCTCGAAAGTAGCAGTGATGTCAGAGGTTGTTTAAAGGCCACCTTTCATGACTATGTTTCTCTGAATTACGACTTTTTTAACTGCTGTTGTCTTAATTTTTCAGTGGCTTCTGAATGCACAAAATGGGGAAATAGTTGCTTGCAAACAAGCGGCTTCTGATATAGTAGATACATATTATGTAATGAAGTATATTAGTACTGCACCAGCAGAAGAAATCACAATCACAGTGGGATACGAACTGAGATGCTGCGCTCCAGGTATCCATTGGGATTTGTCCATTGGCTTGTACGCACTAATGAGCTCTACGTCATTGTCTCCATTTCCCGATCCTAACACGTCACCATACATGTATGTTGGTGAACTGCGAAATACATCTGTGATGCAAGGTACAATACGTGTAGCTTTTACATCTCAGAAAATTGTTAGTATGACGAACTTTCGTGGAATGTATTTTGGTTTTCGAGACAGAGGGATATGCGGTAACATACACTCTGTAGCAATGCATTACTATAAGTGTCCTCAAATTGGAGGGGAGCAAGTGTGGTTTCCTGCAACTGCTGCACCAAACTCCTCAGCAGCAGTATTGCGCATTGGTGGCAATTGCATTACACATTCAGAAAAAGACAAAGCGGATGACAATTTTATGCTATGTTATACAAATGGAACAGCAAAATTCTATGGAAGATGTTATTGCTCAGCTGGCTATCAAAGCTTGTCTATGTCTCAATGCAGTGGTAAGAAAATGATGTTTTTGTATCTATTTGGTGACGTGTATAAATTGTGCTATGAGGCACTGCAGAACTCATTTGAAATGCTATGGGCATCTATCTCAATGGTATCTATATAAGACTTGCTTATTGTCTAGGTGTTATTCGTTTGTTTGAGATTGAATTGAGATACTCTCTTTTTAGGTAGTATATTTCTGTCAGAAAGTAGATGTCACCAAATATTGCATTTTGAGTTTTAGTTAACATTTTCCGTAATACCCCGTATAGAATACGTATTTATTCCTAGAAAAATTATAAGCAAGATAGGGTGCCTATTATGAATGACATCAGTGTCGTTTATTGCTGACCAATAATCATATCAGATGAAATAGTAAGATAAGAATGAATGAAAATGTTTGTACGAAACGTTAGGCCCTCTATTTTTGATGGTGCTTTTGCTTACGTAGCAAACAGAATGAATATTCTACTTTCTCAGTTTCTAGCCACTGACCTATCACATTGCATCTCCCCTCTGAAGCCTAGTTTGGGCTCAGTCTCGATTTTTTTACAAATCGAATTAAATTACATCTAGTGGGGAAATAGGGTGGAAATAGTGCAACTTAACGTGGCACTCAATTTAAGCATCGATAGAATTCTGCCACACATAATTAATTAGGCTGTGGTTATATGATAGTCTTTTGAAATTCGGAGATGGATAAATCTTTACCTAGCCAAATTTTTCGGTATTTTATATGAAATTGGCTCACCTTTATAAAGCTAAAATTGACAGTAAGAAAAGGCATATGGTGACCTAACTTGCAATTTCCACGGTACTGACATCTTTCCCCTTTTAAGAATGTTAAATGTGTGAGATAGCTACCTTTTGCATAATTCTTTTCGCATTGGGAGTGCTGTGGGGAACCCACTTAGGTGAAAATGTTGTAGGGGGCTTTTAGCTCAATTTTGTAGAATCAGTTAAGAAATTTCAAATAACTTAGCAAGGAGGTCACACTATAATGCTGTGAAGACATTCACCATTACGATAGTACGATGGTATTGTAAATGGGAAAGCTGTAATTTTAATTGAGTCACGTTAAGCTATTGTTCCATACTGTCTGTGTTAACTATGAAAAATAGTAGCCTCCAATTGAAAAAATTTAATGGCTTTTAGGGTCAACGAAAAGTTACGCATAATCGTCCAGTATATAGCACCATGCTTCCACAAGAACCAATATAAGTTACAACAGAAATAACCAATATTTACTTCTAAAACATTTGAAATTTCGCCCTTAAAACATTCCTTAGATTGTCCGTAACATGGGGAAGAGGGGTTAGCAAGATAGTCAAAAAGAGACAGGTGAGGATAGATGTTTGGCCGTAAGCGGACATCCTTTGCACATAGTTTTTTGTACGCTTTACTTGTCAGCAGAGCTGCCGAAAAAGGGAACAGAGGGAAACATAGCTACAGAGTCTAATTTACTTAATTTCATTACCAGACCTTTAAAATTTTGCACTCGTTTCGGCTGCAGGGGCCTCGTGATTTTCTTAGCCACTGTGCCTCTGAAATCTCTTGGCTGCTCTTCTTTTCAGTACATAGGCGAAGATTCACCTGGAAACTGGATTAAGCTTCCAGAGTTCTAGAAAAGATCTCAATCTGTGTCCGCACGTACAGGGAAAGGGGCTGTTAACCAAAACTCGGATAAGAATGCCCAATGAGGAGAGGTAGAAGTTTGCAAATTATTCGGATATTAAAGGTGGCCCCTTTCATTGAAAATGTACGCTGTTCCAAGTTTATTCTTTGAAAACAGCATCCATAGAAAAACTTTTGCCAATAAAAGTCTCACTTTTGAAACTTTTCTTCTTATGACTATGTATCTTGAGGCCAAGAATATAACCAAATTGCATATATTATGCTCAGGTTTATTTACTATTTTGTCATTCCTAAGTTATGAAGAGTAATATTGTGAATGGCCTTTATGCTGCAATGGATTCCTTGAGGAATTTTTATGGATTTCAAATGTAGTGTAAACCATTGCTTTGGACGCACCAGTTTATTATGCTTAATCACTCTGTAACCTCTTTTATCATAATTAGTTTTTTCACAAGCTTTTTATGCTGTAATGTATATCCTTGTGACATATTCTGAAAAGTTTAATGGTAGTTATTGTATGGAGCCATTTTTGTTAAGGAGATTTTCGTAGCATGCTAGAATATTATTGTTAACGTTTCCTTTTCGTAAAGTACCTTGCTCTTTTTGTTCAACTGAAGTGTGTTTCTCACAATGATTCTTTAGATTTGCCTCTTGAAGTGTTCTATAGCTCATTGTAGTGAAGATTTCTCAATAAACATTCTATTGAAATGATAATACACATTTGGCTTCTTTCTGCTATACAGCAGTATTGTTATGTCACATGATAGATGGTAAATTGTTACTTTACCAATATACTAATTAGAGAGCTGTCTTTTACGCTGGCTACAGGGTGGAAGAATTTTTGAGATAAAAGAAAAATTGTATATACCCCATTCACCATATTCATTAATATTTGCTATCCCACTTAAGAACGCTAATAAAATTTAATACCCCAATAGTATTGCTAATTGTGTCACTCAAGTTGCACTCTCAAGTTTGAGATTGCCCAAGAACGCAATCTGGATATGTGGGAATTTAGGACAAATAAAGGAATCAAAGAAATAATGAACACCAAGTGATTTCTGCTCGTATACAATCATTTTTAGAAATTACTACCATCTTTCTAGCAATTTATTTAGAAAAGGTTATCAATTTACACTAAGCATGTAAATAGTTTTATGGTGGAAAGTTATTCAAATGTTTTGATACCTCATCATGAATTAGCAAACAATTTGATACCCCAATAAAATAATGCAAAAACAACTTGACACCCCTCCAAAAAGTTTCCACCGCCATACCTAATGGTAGAAATGACAGCTCCCTTAGTTGGAAGTTTTATTTGCAGTTTTTGATTTTGTTTCCTCAAAATTCCTTTACATCTTTTTCTTTCTTTACAAATTGTCTCACCCTTGCATTGCTAACTATCGATATAAATTAGAATTTCCATAAATTTTTGTTTCCAGAGTGCCCGCCAAAGACTTTCAAAGATACTAAGGGGAATTTCCCATGCAAAGTGTGCGGCAAAAATGTTGTAGATGGGAAAACACCAAGAACATCTCTCTGTGAATGTATTCCGGGATTTTACAGGCCCACAGCTAAGAAGAACGTTTATGATGTTGACTGTGAGGGTAAGTGATAAGTTAGCTTTTGAAGCCTATACTAATTTTAGAAACTGTGAAGCAAGTTGGTCCTCTTTTTCTGCCGACTTCAAACTTGCTTGGCTATGACAGTAAAGCCATTCCACAACCATATTATTCTAATGGATCGTCATGCCACTATAGAAGATCGGCATTGAAATACTGTTGTTCTTGTGTTTAAATTTGAGCTAGCACTCGTTGGCGAATTTAGAAAGAAAAATGATAAATCAACTGCAATTTTTATATGTAGTTTGTAATTTTTGTTAATTATAGCGTTGAAATGCCCTAGGCAGTAAGAAGATACTGATACTAAATGTCTAAGCTTCAGTCTTTGTCGTTCAGCTTGTGTTATTGCATTCGGAGCTGCCCATTTTGCGCCAATCAAGAGTTATGTACATACTTAGTTTTTTAGATTTATCCTCTTTTAACCGGCCACTACATTGTGCCAATTGCTCTCTTTTCTCAAAAATACGTATACACCTTACTTCTCTTGCAACTCCTACAATTTCTATGTGTTGCAAAACTGTTGATCAAGTAAATTCTAATTTAGTTGAATCTTAAATTTATTTTTAATTTTACGTTCAATAGAACCACCCACTGGACCACGACTTTTGAACGCCACATCCATTGGCTCTACATGGGCATTTATAAGTTGGATACAACCTAGTAAAAGTGGTACTGGAGGTCGAATGGAGTATGAAATATCGTGTAATGGTTACACGAGCACAACAGGAAATCTGTATTTTAATGTTACTGGATTGAATACATTCACATATTATACCATCACGATTTCATCTATCAATAACGTCACGAAGGCAATTGATCGGAAAAATGGAAGTATGATTTCCTTCAAAACCTTATCAGGACGTAAGTACATGCCCATTGACGTCTTTGTTCTCCATGCGCAGGGATTTTAAGAAATTGTTTCAGTTGGCGAATGTGGTATTATTAGGGTAAAACAGCAATATATGTATATTTCGATCTATCAATGGAGAAATCGCTCTGGGTTTGAATTTTGATACACAGCAAACTTTTAGTCAGACCCCGATTCTACAAATATTTGGCATGTGTTTAGATGTAATCATATAAAGATACAGCAGTGGATATTGAGGGGGTTAAAGCTCCGTCAAGCGGCGAAGAAGTCGGCAAATTCTCGGCGAAAGTAGTAGAACAAAACTAAATACACTTTGTTTTAATAATAAAATGACTTCTTTGCCAGAGCCTGAATTTTCTTATCAGCTTTTTTCTCATGTAAATCATATGTACTTGAAAAGTGCTCTACTACTTCTAAAATATTTGGCAAATTTAACACCTCTTATTTTTGTTGAAAATCCGCATTTTTTGTACCTTGTGCGGACAGAAGTTGAGTGCACAGTAACTTTTGTTATTTAGAAATAGATTTGCACCGATTTTAGAGTATGCAGAAAACATTATTCTCTCATTTTTGTTGTATCTTATTATTACCTAGTTTATTTAATACCTAAATTAGTTATTGAGCATCATTTACTTTTCACAAATGGAATTCCATTTTTCTTGGTATTTTGCAAGCAACTAGCAAAAAAGAGAGGCTTATTTGAAAAATGTTTTGATATGATGTGTAAATGAGTTTTCATGGCGATTGAAGTATTTTACTGCATGTCCCTTATAGGCGCAAAATGATGTTTTTAGATATTTATATCCTGTTCCCACAAGAGCCAAAAGAGCGGTATAAAATGGGACCATTCCAAAAACGATACTGATAGGTCTTGTTTTTACACGAGAACCGTTCAAAGCGTTCCATTTTGAACTGCTTTTTGGCTCCACTACAGAAATCGTTCGGTTTGCCTCCTTTGTGGACAGGTTATGGTAATTGGTCCAAACGAAACGAATCCAATTTTCCTTGTTTTAGCAAGGTCTTATACTCAGATAGGGATTTTAATAGCTATGGTGATACACGTTTTTTATAATAAAAAAGTTTATAAGAAAATGAGGCTCAAATCGTCAAAATCTTAAGAAAATCATAAGAAAATCACGAGGCTCAAATTCCAAAATTAATTGTTTTTATAGGCCAAAAATCGGTAATTTCGTCGTTATTGCATTCAAAATGTTGAAGATAGAATTCAAATTCAAGTATACAATATTATTAACGAAAGTGTAAGCCACTCTAGCCAGTTTATTTCAGTAAAAGTTAAGAAAAATTTAAGAATATCTGAGGCTCAATTTCTGGAAAAGTTAAGAAAATTGAGGCTCAGGCAAAATAATGATTTTCTTATAATAAAAAACGTGTATTTGATTTCGTTCTCTAGAATTGCAGTCATATCTTCGTCTTAGAAAAACGCCGCTCTTTATAGTGTGTTAGTCGGATCCTCTATGTCCTAGCACTTTTCGTTAGGTAGTTCTTTGGAAGGTCTGTGTAATACCAAAAAGACATTGACTCTTTGAATTAATATATTTGTGAAGTATGAATTTATTGTCTTTTAGTTCCAAGTAAAGTTCGGAATTTGATTATAAAAAGGAATGCTGATTTGTCAGTTACCGTTTCCTGGCAAGAACCAGCAGCAGTGGGTGGAAGTGATCTGGATTATGCTGTTGTCGTCAATGGTGGCAGACGTCAGTATACAAACTCACTAAATTATACAGTCTATCAAAAGCAGAACGACGTGACTTACACGATTTCGGTAATTGTTGCTGATTTGTTTGCTTTTGCAGTAATGCATACTTTGATTAATTTATATGCAAGTTAAAAACTCCACAACCATTGATTTATGCAAAGTCTTGAGCTCAGGTACCGAAGTACTCTCGACTTGTGACTATTTTTTGAAATTATATTATTTCTTGTTAAGAGGATTAGATGGTATAGTTTAAGAAGATATTTTTGAGAACGGCTATTGAAATAGAAAGTCATAATGGCATCGTACTTATGACCCAGCCTCATGAAGGTATTTTGCGTCTGTGAACGAAGATCTGTGAAAAGATGTGCTTGCGCAAAATATAAAACGTAAAAAGTGGTCGGATACATATTTTTAAAGTGCCTGGTAAATCTAAAGTGTGAAATTTTGTGACCGTAAACACATTTCATAGGAAAGTGAATCATGAATCTTTTTATGATTTATTGCCACATAATTCCTAATGATCGTTAATCATGGTGATTATATATTTGTCTTCTTTGTCAGAGGTCTTGTAAGAAATGGCCTAGTATTTTGATGCAAATTGAAGAATTGAATCACGATTGAGTAATTGTTAGTCTATTTAAACATGCAAGTGATATTGTAATGTTACTTTCATGAATATATGTCTTCGCAAAGTCAAAAAGTGAATTTTATTTCAAGAATTGGATGTTTTCAGGTAAAAGCTCGTACAAGTGCTGGGTTTTCACCAGAAGAGACAATAACTTTCACCATTACAGGAAAAGCTGAAGGTTAGTACTGTTTAGTTGCTAATAAGAATTGTTTTCATTTATTGACCTCTACTTTCAACCATTAGAAGAATGTGCTGAATCTAATGCCGAGCTCTCAAAAATAGACACAAATATCAACGTCCTTATCTTAGCTCAAACTTCAATCAATTGTCGTATACACATTCGGGTAACTCATAGATAACTTGGCTACTACATACTAGGCCAATACTCCAAAGGAATGTTCCGACGAACATAGATGTCACATCTTGATTGGCTAGCAAAGGAATCACCATCGAAGGATTCCTGCCAATAATGTTGCGAGAATTCGTTCCAAAAGCATCGAGAAGAGTTTTTTAGTGGTAAAAAGTGTACTTTCTTTGTGAAAAAATTGATAAAACATAGTTTCGAATAATCGAGATATATATTTTGCAAGTATGTTCAGAAGTATATATTCACATTTCCAGAAGGAGCATCATTTTATCTTGCGCGCATCAAAGTTAACGACATTACAAGAAAAGATGGATAGCTTGTAATGCCGATAACTTTTGATCTGTGCAAGATATAAAAATTGGTCCTTCTGGACATGCGAATTGAAATCTTCTGAAGAAAGTTACAAAATATTTTTCAATTATTCGAAACTATGCGTTATCATTTCCGTGTTTTTGCAATGAAAGTAAACTTTTTACCACCAAATTACGCTTCTCGATGCTTTTGGAACGAATTCTCGCAACATTATTGGCAGGAATCCTTCGATGGTGATTCCTTTGCTAGCCAATCAAGATTTGACGCCTATGCTGTTATGGCGTCAATCACAACAAATAATTACCAACAACAAAGTACCTTTGCAATGTAGTCATCCCAGTCCTTTGATATCTCAAGAATAGTCATTTCGTTAAAAAATGCTTCTTGTTGTTCGTGGCTAACGGGCGATTTCTATGCCATTTATTTATTGAAATAAATTTTTTAAACTGATGTTGTTTATTGCAGGTATTCCGCTCACATTGGGGATAGCCGTTGGAGTATCTTTATTTGTCATTGTCATCATTGCAATAATTCTGGTCATTGTATTCTATAGAAGGTAAGAGCATTATGTCAATCATTATATATTAGGGTGCATCTCTTGCCCCGTTAGTCAAGGATCGTTCTGTCCCTTTTCTTAGGGCATGCTATTGGTCAAAATATCAATTTTTGTGAAATTTTAAGTTATTTAGAGATTGTTCAAGGGGGCCTCCGCATCTTTCAATGCTTTGAATGCAGTAAAGTATTTGAGTGATGACATCATAAAGATCTATTTCTAGAATTTATATAATTTGAACACATGGGCTGAAAGAGCAATGTAAAATACCTATTATTGGCATTTTTAGGTAAATTGTATCAAAATGCGATGAAATATGACCATTTAACGATACAGAAGATTTGCTATACAGGCCAATATATTTTCGCCTGGTTCAAATTGTTTTGAGATATTATAGTCTAATCTCTGTTTGTATTTACTTTGTTTTAATAGTTCGTCTGAATTATTTATTAGCAACTATACACAGTGGGCCGAGGAGTAGACATCGGCAAAAAATCGACCTGCACCAAACTGCATGAAACCAAGCTGCTATAAGACTAGAATAACGGTATTAACCAGTGCAAAAAACGAGGCGAAAAGCCTCTCAAAAAAGTTGTCGACAAGACTCTGAAACTTGACGACAAGAAAGACTTAATTCTGTTAGGATATCGAGAAACAAAAAGAAAGCATTCTTGAAATGATTTTTGGCTATTTAAGCTCGCAAAATGGTCTGTTTTGTGGAATTGCATTAATATGCAAGTTTTGCGCCCAATTTGGATGATATTAGACTGTCTTTGTCCATTTTTCTTATAATCTTTTCTAAAAATATCTCCGAATTGTATCAAATGTTCACCTTAAAATCCAAACAAATCTTAAAATAGCAGAAAAAGTGCTACTCAGGCGCTAGCAAGCCATATATATTTTGAAAGCTGCATTCAAGTAGAATATAGAACACTATAGCTTATATACCACGTAGTAGCACTTTTTCACTCATTCACTCTAATCTGGGGGTTGAACATGCTCCTTTCTATTCCATGGATTTTTCGGAAATCTATAGGAAATGAGAAAAGTGGTATGACAAATTCGAAACATTTAATTTTGATGATTAATTTCAAACATAGTCCAAGCAGAAATTAGTTGTGTTGCTCTATGTCCCAATGCATTATAGCCTACTGCATAAATGGCCATATAAGGCAATTTGATCCATTCAGTAATGACTGTATAAGGACATTTGATCCCAGGTCCTGATTTTTGGGGAGAATTTTCATGTTTTCTTTATACCACTCAATTCCTCTTGACAATACGCTTCAAATGAGCCTTCAACCGTCTTTGTAGGACCATTCTAACCCAAGATATGCCTAAATGTCCACCAAAACTGTAACCAACTAAATGTGCTATAGTTGTAACCAACTTTAAATAATGATGATGATGATGATGATGATGATGATGATGATGATGATGATGATGATTGATGATGATGATGATGATGATGATGATGATGATGA
>OLMO02000009.1:16835102-16846231 GCA_900291935.2 Cassiopea xamachana | reverse complement strand
AAAGTGCAGCATATACAATTGATAATAAAGGCATATATGTCTCCCATACAATGTCACATTACACACAGAAGCAGATATCATTAAAAACCCGTGAACGCGCGAGCTGCCCTCGCAGGCACAAAAGCTTATTTTCCGAATACCTGCAGGCACATTGTGTCGCCTGGTTTTCAAAGTTTCTATGGTTCAGGCTTCATCTTATGTTGAGCACAAATAATAAGTTGAAATTCATGGCAATACTCCATCATTGAAAGATTGACAAGTCAGGCAGGAACCAGTAGTCGGAAAGCCAAGAAAGAACTATTGAAATTTATCAACGTACTTAAAGCGAAATAGTCGATTTGGTCGGAAGATATATTTTACCCCTAAAGACAACACGAGTTATTGAAAATTATCGAATTTTCTAACGAATAATGGTCGACTTCGTTGGACTCTCTAGCTTCACAGGTATGCATGAGTTTCCCACTTGTCTCCGAAATACCCAGTATTCTATATACACTCTTTCCTACAAGAACGAGTAAAATTGATGTTTAGGAGGGCTGTTCTTAATTTTTCCAAAATTTTATAGGCTGAATTGTTCTTAATTTGCTCTTATATTATTGGGGCGTAGGCAATTTAGAAATTAGACGATATACTGGAAAATATTGGATATCTCAAGTGGTTGAGAACCCATTAGAAAAACGCCACATTCAAGGTGGCTTAGCTTGAATATCAATCTTGTTTCTTTACAAAAGTTTATAAAGAACTATAAACAGACAACGTTTGCACAGTACTTAGTTTCGCTAGGGGCAACCAATTTGCAAAAATTAAAGAGGAGAATTCTTCCAAAAATTCTCTTCAGGCTAAAAAGGAAAGGATATTTCACGTCCATACGTTAGTGGAAAGCTTATGCATCGTAGTGCAAAAATACATTTTACGACAGCGTTTCACTTTCAAGCCTGTTCTTAATATGTTGTTAATGTTTCATCAAATTTCAGGCTCGTGTTCTTACAAAATTGTTTTCATAAACAGAGTGTTCTCTAAACTTCCGAATGGCCAAAGTGTCCTTATTTGCATGGGATGTCTCTTTAGGAGCACCATAGGAGAAATAGTAAAACTTATCAATATTTCTAACGAAGAGTGGTCGGCTTTGTTGGAAAAAATCTTTTACTTTACAAGGAGACAGGAGTTCCGCACTTTTCTACGACATGCCCTGTACATTATGCCCAATACATCACTTTATGGCCTAAGTACCATATTTTTCCTTGGTGTGTCTCTTTAGGAACACCATAAGGAAATGCTGTAAATCGTCGAGTGGTCTAGATCAGAAAGACCAATTTTAATCGAAAACTTAAGAAAAATTCGAAGGAGACACAATTTTCCGTGTTTTTTCTCACAAATGTCCGTATCCAATACCCAAATTTGAGGGAAGCCACGGGGCCATCCCTCCTCAAACGGTAGAATTCCCTACTGCAAACAATTTTCTCAAGAAATTTCCCACATGAAGAAAACAATAAAGTGAATCAGATACCCTCCCCAATGCCCAGCTCTGGATCCGCCCTTGCAGGTATCGTACTGGATATACTCTAAGCTGCTTATTATTGGGTCTTGTGGAAAATAGTGCAACTCTAGTTTTTCTCTCTCTACCATTTTCTCATTTTGACTTCTTTTTGCTATTGGTAATGCAAGTTTACTCTGGGAAGCTGTATGTTTTAGATAACTGCTATTACTAGGCCGTGCTCTTAAACTGTTTCAATGTTGATTTCTGTTGTCAGATGTGACGTCATCGCAATGGAAAGAACTATTCCCTCGACTCAAAATTCAAGGAACTCAAGCGTTAAAAAACGGGACTGTGCGATTTAATAACTTTTTCTCATGTTTCTATGATGAATATCAATATCTTTGGAATTAAAAAACTTGTTTTGCCATTGTTGATCCCCTTTAAGTGTCAAAAATGGTTGAATGTATTGCACTGTGCTCTTCATTGATGCAACTTCTTTTAAGAAAACTAAAAGCTAAGTAGAAGCACATTAGCGATTTCCTTATACCTTTCAATCTGTAAAACCGCACATTTTGTGCTCAGCGGTGCACTCGCAGGCACAAAATATTTTTAATGAGCCCTGCAAACAACAGGTCCATAGACACTCGGGAGGCAGGGGGTATTGCCCCCAATAATTCAACAAGGTTGTATAAAGAAGTGTTCTACACCAGAATTTTTCGAACTCTTAGCAGGAGCAGAACCCGAAGGAGAAACTCCTGTTCATACACTTGTTTTCTTTTTTATGAGAATACCTAACTTTTCTGAGCTTCTATATTCTCAAGCTGTCCTGACTTTGAGCCTAGCATTATTCTTAAATTATTCCTAAATGCAAAAGGTGTAACTTTGCCTAAAAATATAAGGAATATATTCCAATATTTATTGATATTACTATATCACAAAACTAAGCAATAGTTTATATTTTGGTTCTAATACTTATTAGAACTTCTGGCAAAAACAGTATCAAAAATCTTCTGTCTTGATAAATCTTGAGCATTGTTCTTGAGTAATTCTTTAATTTCAGAGATTGTGTGCCTAAATATTCTTATAAAACTTCATTCTTATAAACAATTGTATATCTGTGCAAGAGAATCATAAATTACTGTCGATTGTAGCATTTGTGTAACTTCTGGTTGAACCCTTGCATTGTACCGTCAGGGCCTTAAGGTTCTGTATAATCGTGGTTGAAAATCACTGCTTTACACTACTGTTTTTTCTTATTTTTTAATTGACTTCTACCAAATCTAGAGTCTAGGAGCATCACTACACAGATATGTGACATTTAGATATCCTGATTTAGTGGTATGACAGACTTATTAAGCTTTCTTTCAGTTTTTGACCAAGCTTTGTATGAATTTCTGTTTTCAGCTAGAGAGTAAAATGCAAGCATTTCAACTCTTGGATTTGCTAACCCACGGCAAAGATAATGTGTATGTACTCATGATGATCCTTTTGGGACATAGTGCACTTTTTTCTCTTACTTTTTTCTTGGGGGTGCACTCCATGCAGCAAATGCCAGGTACCTGGGGTGGGTTTGCCTTTTCATTGACCTACTGGCATAAGATGTTTTTGCTTCTAGCATTGGCACATATGCATGCAACAGCAGAAAGGAAATGTCAGTATAACTAGGTTGGGGAAGCAGTTTCTCCTTCATACCATCAACACTGATGATGGAAATAACTGTCTTCTACTTTGCAAAAAAAGGCCTTTTCCAGTGTTTTAAGGATGTTACTGTAAAGAATTTTCCTGGGGGCAAATCCCCAGACACCCATGTTTTAACAGCATGGCTATTAAATCTATTTGGGTTCATACTTTTTGAACTATTGAAGTAGTTATGTAACATATAAACACTCCTGTTTCTTAACTCAACTTCTACATGTGTGCTTCCTCCCCCACTCTTCATTCAGTTCAGTTGCATATGGGCCTTAGAAACAATGAACATAAACAGCAAATGTGATCTCCAGAGCACTTGTTGACAACTTTAAATAATTCTGTTTGGGGAACATCTTGATCAGTATCTGAAGTGTTCATACTATCTACTCAGCAATAAATGTAGATCTGGTTGCAACATTATGCAAATGAAGACTGCAGGAAAGACAATGGCACCTAATCAAACAGTGCGAATCATCCTAAATATATGTGTTCTTGCATAAGTCCCAAAGTTCAACATTTTGCAGATGTATATGTCACATAAATTAGCTAAAAACAGTAAATTGTCAGAAAAGGACCTAGGAACCTTTTCAATTGGATGATCATCTCCTCTTTTGATATTTCAGCAGTTGGCATGACCACATAAAGACAGCACTTTTATTCCATTGGTATGATGTCACAAGAGTTTTTGAACACTCAGGTGGTGAAAATAGTCTTCATATGCATATAAAACTATTTTCACAGCTTGTCTTCACATCCTGGACTGCACTGCAGAGTATGAAAGTTTTGGATAAGATCTGACATGCAAAGGCCAGTTTCCCTCTTCTCTCTAAAGAGAGTGCACCTACAATTTTCACTTTTATCTCTGAGTTACCATAATCTGATCATTTCAGGCTGATGGGGTAAATTTTTCCTTCTCAGCAAACAATTAATGATAATAACAAGCTATAATCACAAAATGGCATTTTCTGAAGGTCTAGAGGCAGGTACCTAAAAAGATCAAAATTGAGGTCAAGCCCCAGATTTCAATTTCCCCCTTTTTTGGGGGTGTCAGCTGACCATGCCATGACTAGTGCTGCTTAATAACTGTACTCCCTTGGTAAAATTGCAATGGCTATAGGGGCTATCTTTATAATATAGAAAGTAGTCCCTCCTATGCTCCCTTCCTCAAAATGTCTCAATGCTCCTGGTTGAAATATCTTATATTCTGTGCTACCAAGATTACATATTAACATTTTTCTTCATTACATGAAATGCTTCCTAATGCTATAAACTTCATATATTCAATGTCTATTTTCCTTGACTTAGTCTGCTTTCAGCATAACTTTCTTTTAGCATTTATGCAATGCCCACTATACCAAGTAAAACTTGGAAACATGAGCATTCTAAGTTCTTCTGATTGTAGTCAGTTTCTGACTGAGGTTGCCATAGTAAGTACAACTATGCTCAGGTATACTCCATGTGTTAAGAATGCCCAAAAACTAATTGAACTGCAGGTGCTTCAGGGCAATGAATATCTCCTGTGTGCACACGCCATACTTTGCAGACTGGCCCACACCAATGCTTTTGAGTAGAAGCTATTTGTGTAAATTAAGAGCACTTTTAAGATCATTCTCTTTCCTAACATGCTAATGTAGAAGAAAAACTCTGAAAATAGTCTCCATTTACATATATAGCCTTCTATATGCTAAAAACAGTTCCTACATCATACAAATGGCGGTAACTACATTATCTTTACAAGTGTAAGATATCAAAGCAAGAGAAGATGATCCAAGTAAAAGACCTTGCGAATATTAAGCTTTAGGTTAAGTGTTCAAATCGAAGGAGTGCAGTACAAACAGAATAGCTAGCATATACAATAAAATATCAATTTATATCACCTCTTTCGCCGACTGATAGACATATCTTGCTGCAGACAATGAGTGACAACCATATAATTTTGGCAGCCATTTTCGCTGTAATTAGAAATTGCTTATAATCCTTTTGAATGTGCTAGTCATAGAAATTGTTACTCTTCGATACGTCTGCTCCCAGTTTTGATGCATATAGCTTGATTATTACTGTATAAGAACCGGGTTGCTGGACGAGAAACCATTATCTATCGATTGATCATTCCGCATTCTTCATAAAACTGAAGCTCTGTACAGCTGTACTTCAATTCGGTGGAGCAAAATGAACAACTGAGACACGTAGCTAAAATTCTGGTTGAAGGAGTGAAACACGAACAAAGCCAAACAACCTTGACACCTTTTGCAAATAAGCATCAAATAATTCAGGAACAAACGTGAAACTAACAAATCACATCAGATCACTTTCGTACGTATACCATTTATATAGGATAGGCACTTCCTCGACTTAGTTGTTGTTGTTGTTGCTGCTGCTGAATTTTGCAAGTAACAGTTCACGTTTTTGTATATGAACAAAGGATATAATAAAGTGAGGCCAAAATGGTAAAAATCTTAAGAACATTAACAGGTTCGATCAGTGTCAGAACCACAGGGAGACATACCCCCACTTCTTACCAATATCAACTTTCTAATTCATCCAAATATGATGAGAAAATGTTTGAGTTGGGCCATAGCAAGGTGTTGAAAATGGCGATGGGGTGTGGCAACCAACTCACATTATCATTTTAGAGCTTGGCTCCTAAATTCCCCCCAGTCTTCGATGGCTGGCCCGCCCCTGGGCTCAATTTCGAACGTTTGGTTATGATGCCTGCCTTATTACTGTTTACCTTTTATCATTTACTAAGTGTTATCTTCATTTCAGGTGCGCATGGAGCTCTTCCCTTTCCACTAAAGTGCTTGTGAAAGACATTGGAGCTCAAAAACTTATGCTAGTAAAATCTCGCGAAAGTTTTGATTTTGTAAGTCTTATGAAATCATTGATTCTGGAATCGTGAGGATGTAAGACACTTCCAGCAATGTCCCAAAATAAACTGTCTTGTCAAAAATGTACATGGTCTGTGTACAGGGGCGTAAATATGGCTTAAGTCATAAGCAATCGATAACAATCCCATATGGTCGGCAAACCGCATCGGCGATAATCGCCGATGAATTACAATATATTAAAAACACCAGGCTTATTATCATTATGGTATTCTGCACAGAGTAGCTTGCCTAAGAACATTTTTAACTTCACAGTACGGTACCTCAACAACACACCGGCTAATCGCACAAATCTTCACAAATGGAAGCTCTCTTCATCACCTGACTGTTCTTTTTGCTTGAAACCGGAGTCTGTTCTACATATCGTAGAAGGCTTTAAGTCATATCTTGAGTACAGCCGATAAACATGGAGACATAATTCAGCCTTACATTTCATTACATCTACATTGCAATGCATCAAAAACTCTATCATGTATGCGGATCTCCCGGGCTTCCTTTCACCTTGCATTGTAACTGGTGACCACTTGCGGCCTGATATGCTTATCTCCAATGGCTCGGCTATTACATATATATCATAGAACTCACTGCTGGGTTTGAAACTAACATCAATCTAAACGATGCGAGAA
Source organism: Cassiopea xamachana (assembly GCA_900291935.2). NCBI lineage: Eukaryota > Metazoa > Cnidaria > Scyphozoa > Rhizostomeae > Cassiopeidae > Cassiopea > Cassiopea xamachana. The sequence goes on along the minus strand of OLMO02000009.1, from coordinate 16,839,554 downwards.
AAAAAGATAAATACATGCAACTTACTTGTGCTCTTTCTTCAAAGTACCGCAGTGTCATTTTCATTAATCTCTCCATTAGCTCACTAGGTATTTTTGGGAAATCTTGTAACTCTTTCCTTGCCATGTGGAATGATCTTAATATCGACAAACAACACTTAAATTATGCCTTAAGGAAAATAGCTGCCATCATCATCCGATCCACCTACTACATATTCTGCATGTGAAACAAGCCTTGGACTAACCCTGATCTTCTTACTTACTGAACTATAAAGATACATGTTATTTCACTTAGTAGTTTGAATTTTTTTCTCATTTTAATGACTATATGTAACATTGTCAGCCAGATACGAATTACCTGTATTCAGAAAGATTTATATTTGTAAATTTTAGTTGGAATATATAAATGAGAAGTTTCAAAAAAATAATCAATTTGTTACAGAGGGTAGCCCATTCAGCCGAGCTGGTTTGCAAGGGGACGTCTATTTACACAGTAAAAGCTAAAATCTTACAAAAAAGTATATATTTGTAAATAGTCTAAATTAAAAAGTGTATATAACTAGATATATACAACAACTATTTACAAATAAGAGTAAAAGATGCCAGAGATGGTGCACATTTAGTACCAGCTGAGAGACTATTCCACGATTTTGCTCCTCTGAAAGAACATCCTTTTTTCCTATTATTAGTTTTCTTCAGTGGCAACTTCAAATCTCTATCAGTGTTTCTTAGGGCTCGACAAGATTGTTGAGAATTCCGAATTAGAAGTTGTCTGAGCAAATTTGAAGTAAGGTCATTGAGGGACTTATAAGTTATTAGCTTTTAACTCATTTTCGTTAAGTTCGCTGATCGATCTTAGACCAAGGTTTGCTAATAGTGTTTTGACAGGGATATCGAATGCACTGTTAGTTATCATTCTAACTGCTATATTGTGTAGCTTTTGAAGTCTGTTGACTCACCTAAATAAGATAAAGTTTATGCTGATGGTTACCTGCTACAATGCATCTCATTAATGGCAGCATCATCATCTTGAAAAGTTGTAAGCTATTGTGAGAAAGAGTGAAGGAAGATTGCATTGGCTCATCTGGTCTTCTATGGTGATGTCATTGATTCTGAAATTAAATCAGAAAGCCAAAAACAGCTGAAAAAATGTGTTTACAGTGCAGCAAGGATTTTTCATTATGTGGGCAGTAAAACTGTATAGAGAAATGTGACGAAATCCAGTTATTTGTTTCAATTGTTCTAATGTCCAGCAAATTTGCAGCAAAAATGCAGTTCTATCACATATCTCAAGTGAGAAGTAGTTTTTGCAGGTGTACAAAGATAATATATATCAATGAAAGAAGACACTTTTGCGATCTTCCGGAGAGTGCAAGCTACATTCAAGTGAGTTGATACATTCATGTGACGGTACATTCCAAGATATGGATAACAACAGCAGCATCCATAGTCAAAAGTGTATTTTTTCCAATGTGGCAAGCTTTCTAACTGTTACAATAGTATTACCATTGCCTATTCATGTTCTCTTCATCAAGGTGTTGATCGTTGATTTCCGTCTTGCACTACGGCGGCATAACACAATGCTATGTCTCTCGATATCAGATGCACTTCAGGTCTTCATGCCATTTCTGTGCATGACAATGACGAGCATTTTCGGCATCTCAAGAGAATCGGTAGGCTGCGACATTTCACGCACAATTCTCTTGTTCACTTTGGCTCTGACATTGGTTGTCTCAAGTCTGTCAGCAACTGCTCTATCAGTGGAAAGATATGTGGCTTGCATTCACAGCTTCCATCTTCATCACATATTTACCAGAAAAAGGATGATGTATGTCATTCTCATCGTGTGGATTCTCGGTGTAATTTGTGGAGCTGTTATGTCACAATAACCGTAGTAGGTAATTATTCCGTTAACAATAACTTTCTGAAAGCAGTTACTGTGCTCTTCAAGATTCCAACATAAGCACTGATAAGCGTAATTCAGTATCGTCTGTTGGTATTTAACCGAAAGAAGCAAGCTCAAGTTGGGCCAGGGGCACAAGTTGGATGTCAAGCTAAGATCACTGACTTCAGAAAGAAGCAAATCAAAGTTGCAAGTTGCATTTGTTGCAAGCATCGTTGTAGTCATCGACATTGCAGATCTTGAGGAGACATTAAACTTGTACGTGGGCTTCTAGACTTGATTACAATGCATAGTAGATTTTAAAAGGTATATAATGTGCTGTTGTTGTTGATTAAGAATTAGTTTACCATTCCTTTTATGGTGCAGTTTTGTGTAATTGTGTGCTTCAATACAAACTTTGGTTCGTTTGTTTCAATGATGTACACAGCTTGTGTTATTTCGAAAGATGCTGAAGTTTCTGTTAATTCTCTCTATCTTTTGAAGTACTATATGCATGCTTGTCTGTGACTTACCGGTCAGGTGTGCAACTACGGAGAGGTCTTGGGATTCCCTAGCCCTTTCAACAAAAAGTGCTCATTTTATGGTGAGAATTCTCCAGGCGTCAGGGCAGCTTTTGAGAAGGTTTGACTACTGGGCCAAGCCTATATAGGGCTTCGTTTCAATCTAATCCGAGCTAATTCTCAATGTCTCACATCACCATAAGGACAGGCCAGTAGAAAGTTGACTTGGAGTAAGAGGGCACAGATGTAGTCGAATTAAGATTCAGGGCCTCTTGCATATCAGCACCACTGTATCAATAAATATAATATCAGGTAGGACAACAGGGGGACTTGGAGAATAAAATATCAGGTAGGAAAAAAGGACTCCTGCATTGATTTTTCACGGTATACATTCTAGTTTTTCATCTCATGTCCTAATTAATGCATGCAAACTGTTGACACATAAATTTGAACTATATCCTACGTTCATCTATATTCATTGACTTTGTTCATTAACTATTTTCCATCATTATGACATCACTTTCCAACGAGAGAAACAGATAGCATTTCAACAGTCATCAATCACCTCAACTAAGAAACCAACGAGAACCTCTGCAAAAGGCCTTTACTGTTGTGCTCAGTCTACCGACATATTACCTTATGACCATTTAAATTTTGATAAAATAAGATTTATAAGACAGGGACCAAACTACTGAGTAAAACCTTATTTATATGAAACTGATAAAAACAATGGTGAATATTTTTGCTTCCTGATGAAAATGCATTACGCTTTAGAAGTTGCTATATATTTATAATGTAACCATCGAAGGTAAGTAGTATCCATTGTGTATATGTAGTGACTGTGCTTAGCAACAAATCCTACAAGTTTCAAAAAGTTTAGTGCTCATTTAAGCATATACCAAAGCAGTTAAGCACATACTGAAGCAACGAAAAGGCACACTGGAGCAACTAAGGTTTAATGGGTTTTCAAACAAATTCTATACAAACGTTCAATCCTGTGATGTGGAGAGATTCTAATGCTGCTGGCATTTCCTCCTTTCAAGCTTAATGTATATGTATCTTGAGTAGGTACTGATGGAGATGGGACCAACACCTCACTAAAGATGGGTTCGTGTATACGAAGTTCAAACATTACAAGTCAAGGGCTTCAATAAATTGAATAAGGCTGTCATAAATACTTCACTTCCAAACTGGTACCCAGTGATTTGACTGGCACCAAATAAATTTTCCCTGCTTATTAATTTTTCAATTTTTCTCCAGCCCCCAACCTTATTAGGACCCCCATTTACTAATTTTAAGGAACTTCACTTTTTTATGTACCCCTGATTCCATTTCTTTGTTAGTACTATTCATGCTCAATATTAAAGGCAAAATGGAGTACTTCTGTATATATTTTAGCTCCATGCGTTTTGACAACCTGTTTTTGTTCTTTCCATCATTTTGTAATAAGTAAAAGCTATTGCTCAAATTCCGACCCCCTATTCATTTTGACCACACCATTCATTAAATTTTAGAATTTGTTTCCAAACCCCCTGTTTATTAGGACCCCCTGGTATTTTGGCACTTGAGAGTATGTACTCGTTTTATCTTGAAAATGAATTTACTTGATATGTCTACATGTGAATGGCATATTCAGACGTAAATTTTGTACATAACTAGCAAAGTTAAAGTATGCAATTGTTTTACTACAAAATATATTACTAAATGTAAAATGGAAGCATTTCATACAAAAAATTCTTATAAAACAGCATACCCTTATGTGCATCATAATAATCAAACAATATACAACAAGACCAATAAAATTATACCTATGCATGCAATAGTCTAATATGTATACAAACATGTCATATCAAATCATATCTGTCAGTAATTTGTGTAGCTTGATTTTTGTGTAAACACAGGAATGGAAGATCTTAGTCAATGCTTGATTAGGCCTGCTGGAAATGCAGTCATTGAAGCAAGCATACTTTTGACTATTGCATAGCTATATACTGAGTGCCCAGTGAAACAATATTTTACAAACCATGAAAATTGACATTACATTATGACTTG
>OLMO02000009.1:16813598-16827391 GCA_900291935.2 Cassiopea xamachana | reverse complement strand
GCTTCTCCTTTTTAAAAACGGTTGGTACTATTTTGAAGTTTGAGGAATGCCAATTTTTCCTACTTTCCAGGAATGCAAAATGCGACGCTATCAGGAATAATCCTGTGTCAAAAACAGGCATCTGCTTCGAGAATCGGTCTGTCATCTAGGTCACTTCGTGATCGGGGAGACTTTTCAGTTGACAAAGCCCAGGATATGTTATCCAAGAAAGTGACTTTTTATTAATAAATAAAATGTAGAACAGTAAAAGTGCTCGAAGCTTTCCTATAGACGCATTACTTCCTTCAGAAATCGTTTTAAACGTCAAACAAATGAGTTGCTGTCGTACTTGTCCATTGCGGGCTCTCAGCACGATGAAGTAACACGTTATTAATGAATAGCTTTGTCCACTGTGAGTACCATGCGACAAATGTATCACCAATCATACAGATACTTTAACTGTGCAGACTTTCACAAACAAGCAGCTTGGCTTTTTCATAGGAATTTTAAGTGCTACAGTTTTTCTTTTTGCATTGAAAAATGTAACCATACATCAAAGCCCTAACTGGTACCAACGTGGATATTGGATTTGCCACAATATTAATTAATGGGTGTCACGTAAACAGGGATTTCTTCGTCAACTATTAACCAACATTTGACAACAATCGGCTTCAGTATTCTTGTCTAGAACTTGCGTTTCAATAAGTGACTATCGACAAACATGCATGCATTTCATAATGGCTGTGTCCTAAGCTCAATCAGGCACAGCTACTTAAAGAGCCCTTTGCTTTTGACCTTATATTTTGCAATGCATTTCATAATGGCAAACGAGAATACTGCAATGGCTTTAGCATTGTAATGTAATTTACTTTAATGTCATCTGATGTAAAGTTTTTTGTCAATTTTTGGATAAAGAATATGATGAAATTGTAAGATATTATTTCTTGATATTGTTCTGGTTAAAAATGGATCTTTGGCGGTAGTAGTTTTCATTTTGTAGGAGTAGAGCTTTAATTAAACTTGTATCGGGTACTATTTCATAGGATGCTTTTGTTATAGGTGTACGCCCGAAAACGCCGAAAGGTCAACAACCTACATGAATCTGCAGCCACAACATATGAATAATGAGACTCCGTATTATGCAAGTTTGAGAAATTCTGGTGCATTGGCACAAGAACAGGTTGCAGAAGGAAACAGGCATTACATGGAGATAAATAGCAATCGAGAGAAAGACCATGTTTATTGTAAGGTGTGAAAAGGAAATCGAATGCTACGAAAATAGCACCTTGGTTAAGTTTTAAATTGGAAACAGCTACCGCTATGAATTAGAATAAGCGATCTTTATTTGACTAGGCATGTTCGAATTAGGAAGTAGTTGCACTTGACAAAGTAGGTACCATCAACTAGATGCCATTAAGATATGTGTTGTAAAGTTTATATAACTACTGAATATGCCTTTGCTGCTTGTTTATAGAAAGTAGTTCAAACTTTATGTAACGCCTTTAGTAGTGCCTTTGTTTGTTACAAAATGTTACTGAAAGTAGAAAGAGTAGGTGATTACACAGTATTGCTGTACGCAATACGCAAAAGATTTGCGGCTCAGGAATGTTTTCGTTTGAAGCAAACGAACTCTCTGGCACGTTCATGAAAGTTTTTAATGCCCATGCACCTTACATTTGAAACAACTTTGCAGGGGGCTTGTGAATTTAGTCGCTGTCGAATTCTGCACATATTCTGTCCTTTCGGATTCTTTCTACCCCATCTACCTCTACTAGATAGAGGGAGATTGTGTACCGAGAGTGCGAAAGGAGGAAGGATTATGTGCGTACTTCCTCAGCCTCTAGATCCAACAGTTACCACCAAGATCCCTCGCATATATAAGTTTTACTCTTCTTACAGCAGCCTGAAAGTAAAATTTGCGTCTTCATATGATCCGCAAAGGAAAAAGCAAAATGAAGTATTCATGGTGTAACTCGATGTTGCTACGCAGAGGTAGGAGGGTATTGAGGCATTTCTTACGGTGCACTACAGGAGCGACAGTGAAGCTCAAATAGGCAAAGTTACTGGAAAATGAATCATAACGAAGTAATTGGAGTATGACTCCTAAGTTTTCCTTTTTTCAGTAGCTACTTTTTACTAAATTTCCATTGCGCACTATGTGCAACAAAAAGCTGGTTCAATGATATCCAGAGTGCTCATGTTATGCATTATGTTGCTACTTGGAACTATAATTGAGTTGCATGCATTAACGACTTTGCAGCACAAAGGAATAACACTTTAAGGCACAACGCAGCATTACTATAGTAGATCTTTTTATGTACACATTGCATTATTATGAACTACTATTATGAACTACTTGCGTTCAAGTAGTTCCTAAAAAAAGGCGGAGATCTCCACTCTTACCAACCTACGTGTTAATAGTGATATTGTTCTTATTAAGCCCGATAAGAGTTAATATTATCATCATCCTTAAATTCAATGAGTATTTTTAAAAAAATTACATAGAGAAGACTCGCACGTCATTAGTGTGAAAAGTAGAATGCAATGCTTCTGAGGAAAACAAAGCAATCTTTATAAACAATGTTACCTTGCTGTCTGTATAGTAATATTTTAGACATGAAAAACTTTTAGTAATATGTATGAATTTTCATGAAGCATGAAGTGTCTTATTCGTTTTGAAGGCGATCAACAAATGCTTATAGAGCAGAACTTTAGATAAATAAAGGTTACGTTACAAGGAGCTGTGAAGGAGACAACTAATTATATCGGCAAGCTGGCCGCAAGTTTTCATATAAAACCGAAATCTCGTTAAGCGGGCTAGCACGCTTGCCGGGAACGTATTTACAGACTCCCAGTCTACACAAATGCACAAATTTCAATCAAATTGTCAACTAAGCATTTCTGTCTGTTAGCAATTTAAGGATTCAAAATTCAAAGCAAGACTTTCTACAATTCATTTCCTTAATATGGATCCTTTTTACTACAATGTTTGCAGTTATAGATTCTGAAAGGATTGATAGTTATTTTAAGATTTGAAGAAAATTTCCCTCTTAGAAACTATCTACAGGCTTTCACACGGCATGTCTACTGCATTGGCATAAATTTATGTGATAGTGAATTGCAAATGTTTGAGTTAAAATCAACCTACTTGCAGCAAAAATATGCCTATGCTGAGGATGATACCTAAAGATTGTTTATACTCAATTGTGTAAGAGTATTGGAATCTACCTCTGTGATGACCCTTGCAACTGGCTTGGAGACTTTAGGCGCTCTAAAAGGGTTAATATTAGACAAGCTGGTTTAGAGACTTCAAGCGAAGCTCTACGCCAACACCATAAGTTGATCTAAAGATTTGATCAGTGGATACCAGTTTGGAAGTGAAGTATTTATGACAGCCTTATTCAATTTATTGAAGCCCTTGACTTGTAATGTTTGAAATTCGTATACACGAACCCATCTTTAGCGAGGCGTTGGTCCCATCTATATCAGTAGCTACTCAAGATACATATACATTAAATTTGAGTAGAAGAAATGCCAGCAGCATTAGAATCTCTCCACATCACAGGATTGAACGTTTTATAGAATGCGTTTGAAAACCCATTAAACCTTAGTTGCTCCAGTGTGCCTTTTCATTGCTTCAGTATGTGCTTAACTCCTTTGGCATATGCTTAAATGAGCACTAACCTTTTTCAAACTTGTAGGAATTGTTGCTAAGCACAGTCACTAACAATACTCAATGGATACTACTTACCTTCGATGGTTACATTATAAATATATAGCAACTTCTACAGCGTAATGCATTTTCATCAGGAAACAAAAACATTCACCATTGTTTTAATCAGTTTCATATAAATATGGTTTGACTCAGTAGTTTGGTCCCTGTCTTATAAATCATATCTTATCAAGATTTAAATGGTCATAAGGTAATATGTCGGTAGACTGAGCACATCAGTAAAGGCCTTTTGCAGAGGTTCTCGTTGGTTTATTAGTTAAGGTAATTGATGACTGTTGCTATGCTACCTGTTTCTCTCTTTGGAAAGTGATGTCATGATGATGGAAAATAGTGAATGAAAAAAGTCAATGAATATAGATAGATGTAGGATATAGTTCAAATGTATGTGTCAACAGTTTGCATGCATTAATTAGGACATGAGATGAAAAACTAGAATGTATACCGTGAAAATTCCTTTTTTCAAGAGTCCTTTTTTCCTACCTGATGTTTTATTCTCTTAGGCCCCCTGTTTTCCTACCTGATATTATGTTTATTGATGCAGTGCTGCTGGTATGCAAGAGTCCCTGAATCTTAATTGGATTACATCTGTGCCCTCTTACTCCAAGTCAACTTTCTACGGGTCTGTCCTTAGGGTAATATGAGACATTTGGAATTAGCTTGGATTAGATTGAAACGAAGCCCCATATGGGCTTGGCCCAGTAGTAAAATCTTCTCAAAAGTTGCCCTGACACCTGGAGAATTCTCACCATTAGAGGAAAACGTTTTTGCTGAAAGGGCTAGGGAATCCAAAGACCTCTCCATAGTTGCTCACCTGACCTGACAATAGACAAGCATGCATGTTGGACTTCAAAAGATAGAGAGAATTAGCATATTTTTGAAAGATACAAGGCCAACTCAATCAGAATTTCGACCAAAGCTCAAACTTATAGTACATAGTGTAATCCAGCAATTTAATCAGCAGAAACTTCAACATCGTTCGAGATAACACAAGCTATGTATAGCATTAAAACAAACGCACCAAAGTTTGCATTGAAACACTCAATTACACATAACTGCACCATAAATGGAATGGTATACTAATTCTTAATCAACAACAACAATAGCACATTATATACCTTTCATAAGTTACAATGCAGTGTAATCATATCTAGAAGTCCACGTAGAAACGCGATGTCTCCTCAAGATCTGCAATGTCGATGACTATTTTTGATTCGCTGTATCATATGCATGGAACTACTATATGTACGTCAGCAGGGCACTTTTTAAGGATTTTTCACCGGTGACGCAGTTGAGAAGAGGGAACTTTAGATAAATGCATGATCTACAAGATTAACAGGCTTCGAGAGTTCTCTTAAAATATTGCTATAGACCGAGGAACGAAGAAAATGATTACTGGTAATGATAGAAGTATACAAATATTTGATGCAAGGCAAAAAATTAAAAGCCACTGAATCATGAGGGCACTTTAATGGAGGGGGCAAGTATGTTCCACTAACAGGGAAATGAATTGGGCTGGTGGACAAATTCTCCACTACTTCATATGTAAGAAAATGCTCTAATGTACATTCTTTTTAGATTTTACACTATGAAAAAGAATTCAACATTTATTACGATTGTCTTGTGATGAAGTTTTTAATCTTCTTTAAAATCTTCAAGGCAGCCTTCCTTGCATCAACAGTTTTTGTGATGTTTGATTTTTGTTTCTTGCAGTGTTCGTATTATATGGGGCTATCCACATAGAGATGCAGAATTTTCAAAAATTTAGAGCTAACGCCAACTACTCACATAATGCTGTATTTCAAATTCGTTTATTTTGATTGATGGCGATGCATTAAAGATCTTTGCTCAGTAACTTCGAATTCGAATTCATTCATAACGTTTACATGTTGAAAATTGAAGATTTTGCGCAAAATCGCTATGGTATATTTAATGTGGTTAAATGAATTGGTGTCGTCCTATTGCACACGTACATGTTCTAGTTTTAGAAGTTTCTTAAATATTGGGGAACCAGTACTTGATTGCTTATAAACCTTTTCTTGTTTTAAATAACGTGCTCGCTATATGTAACTTCCACATGAGCAAAAATATTTAACAGACCAGAGAAAAGAATATCTGGAACTTCAATTAAAAGTACCAAAATTCGGTTCAAATTCGACATCGAAGCTAGAGATGATGTTCTTATCAGAGGTGCATTAACATTGGTAGTTATTAGCATGTTCTCATACTCTATTCTGTCTGTAATATAGTCTTTCCATGGACCAGTTCATTAAGTTACTTCCAGATGGGAAATCTGTTACTTGTCTAGATAATCTACTCTCATCGAAAGTGAGTGAATCATCATTTTTCAATTTTCCACAGAGAAGATCTTCTTTCTCAACTGGCTATTTTCATCTTCTAGGGATCTTGCCCTAATATCTAGTAAATCTTGAAAAAGGCTATCGTTACTGAGAGAGTAGTCATGTTTGGAACATGTACGCAAATCACTAGCTTGTGCATTTTCCAGAGACAAAGAAGAGGCAGAAGTGGTAGAAGAGTGCAATCTGCCAAAAGTCCTTGGAACACCAATTAATTAATGCATAATTTCTAATAAAAAATAGCTTCTTCGTCTATGTCGAACGATGGAAATCCTGTTCCCCCTAAAAAATGTTGAATTAAGTGTTTATTTGTCAGAGAACGGTCTGCAAGCATAGCGACTTTTTCTGTACCTGTCAACACTGTCTATAACAACATTGTTTTGAAGGGGAGAGGGAGATACTACTAAATGAGCAGCTGAAATAATGCAACTGTTCCAAGACTTTTGGCAGAGATTGTATGTATTTTCATGCATTTTATTGCTCAGCTGTGAGGTACTGCGGTCCCTATGTTTTTTACCTGATGGGCGAGGAGTTACCGAACAGCAAAGATTACGAGAAGGGACTACTCCTGCAACTAGCTTCCAGCGATTTGGATTTCGTTTGATATCCTTTTCAATAAATTGATCCTGACACTAACAAGGAGCACCCATTACTCGGAAGCCATCCATATCGCCAATCCTTTTATAACATTACACCAAAAGCAGTTGTCTGGACTCTTTTGCAGGAACTTGAAGAAATGGAGGCAACTTGGTGTTCCAACATTTTGACACTAGAATCATGGATGATGCACTTGTACAGCTACCTTTCTATCCTAAATACAACAGTTAGCTTTGTAGTTGTATTGAAGTCGTGTTCTATTTGCTTGTGAAAAAAGTGCAACATCATCGTTTGCCTCTCTGTCAAACTTAGAGCCTCCATTTCAAAACCAATGTCAAAGTGGTCTCCAAGTTTACTTTATACGGGCGCATTTAAGCCAATCTTTAACCTACATTCTGGCCAGAGGTGCATTCGAAGCGATCAAAATGCAGCCACATAAAGTACTTCTAATCTGTTAGGGGGGTTTCACGCTCCTGCCCTCACGATGTTTACACCCCTGTACACAGACCATGTAAATTTTCTACAAGAAACTTATTTTGGGCCTTTGCTGGTACTGTCTTACATCTTCACGATTCCAGAATCAAAGATTTCATAAGGCTTACAAAATCGAAACTTTTGCGAGATTTCCCTAGCATAAGCTTTTGAGCTCCAATTATTTTCACAAGCACTTTAGTGGAAAGTGAAGAGCTCCATGCGCACCTGAAATGAAAATAACTCAAATGATAAAAGTTAAACAGTAAAAAGGCAGGCAGCATAACCAAACGTTCGACATTGAGCCCAAGGGTGGGCCAGCCACCAAAGACTGGGGGAATTTAGGGTGATGTGATAATGTGAGTTGGTTGCCACACCCCATCGCCTGTTTCAACACCTTGCTAGGACCCAACCCAAACATTTTCTCATCATATTTGGACGAATTAGAAAGTTGATATTGGCAAGAAGTGGGGATGTGTCTCCCTGTGGTTCTGACATTGATCGAACCTGTTAATGTTCTTAAGATGTTTACCATTTTGGCCTCATATTATTATATCTTTTGTTCATATACAAAAACGTGAACTGTTACTTGCAACATTCAGCAGCAGCAGCAACAGCAACAACAACTAAGTCGAGGAAGTGTCTATCCTATATAAATGGTATACATACGAAAATGATCTGATGTGATTTGTTAGTTTCACGTATATTTGTTCTTGAATTATTTGATGCTTATTTGCAAAAGTGTCAAGGTAGTTTGGCTTTGTTCGTGTTTCACTACTTCAACCAGAATTTTAGCTACGTATCACAGTTGTTCATTTTGCTCCACCGAATTGAAGTACAGCTGTACAGAACTTCAGTTTTATGAAGAATGCGGAATGATAAGTCGATAGATAATGGTTTCTCGTCCAGCAACCCGGTTTTATACAGTAATAATCAAGCTATATGCATCAAAACTGGGAGCAGACGTATCGAAGAGAAACACTTTCTATGACTAGCATATTAAAAAGAGTGATAAGCAACTTCTAATTACAATGAAAATGGCTGCCAAAATTATATGGTTGTCGCTCATTGTCTGCAGCAGGATATGTCTATCTTTCGGTGAAAGAGGTAATATATATTTACATTTTATTGTATATGCTAGCTATTCTGTTTGTACTGTGTGATATCTTTTGTCTTTTGAAATCCACTCCTTCGATTTGAACACTTAACCTAAAGTGTAATATTCGCAAGGTCCTTTACTTGGATCATCTTCTCTTGCTTTGATATCTTACACTTGTAAAGATTATGTATTTACCGCCATTTGTATGATGTAGCAAGTGTTGGTAGCATATAGAGGGCTATATATGTAAATGGAGACTATTTTCAGAGTTTTTATTCTATAATAGCATGTTAGGGTAGAGAATAATCTCAAAAATGCTCTTAATTTACACAAATAGCCTCTACTCAAGAGCATTGGTTTGGGCCAGTCTGTAGAGTATGGCGTGTGCACACAGGAGATGTTTATTGCCCTGAAGGTCCTGCAGTTCAATTAGTTTTTGGGCATAGCCAACACATGGAGTATGCTTGAGCATGGTTATTATTACTATGGTAGCATCTATCAGAAAATGACTACAATCAGAACAACTTAGAATGCTCATGTTTCCAAGTTTTACTTGGTATAGTGGGCATTGCATAAACGCTTGAAGAAAGTTATGCTGAAAGCAGACTGAGTCAAGGAAAATAAACATGGAATATATGAAGTTTAAAGCATTATGAAGCATGTCATGTAATGAAGAGAAATGTTAATATGTAATCTTGGTAGCACAAAATAAGGGATGTTTCAACCAGGATCATTGAGACATTTTGAGGAAGGGAGCACAGAAGGGACTACTTTCTGTAAAATAAAAGATACCCCCTATAACCATTGCAATTTTACCAAGGGAGTACAGTTATTAAGCGGCACTAGTCATGGCATGGTCAGCTGACACCCCAGAAAAAGGGGGAATTTGAGATCTTGAGTTTGATCTCAATTTTGATCTTTTTAGGAACCTGCCTCTAGAATATCAAAAAATTCCATTTTGTGATTATAGCTTGTTATTATCATTAAATGTTATGATGAGAAGGACAAATTTACCCCCATCAGCCTGACTCCATCAGATTATGGTGACTCCAAGAGGAAAGGAAAATTTGTAGGTGCACTCTCTTCTTTAGAGAGAAGAGGGAAACTGGCCTTTGCATGTCAGAGATCTTATCCAAAAGTGTCATACTCTGCAGTGCAGTCCAGGATGTGAAGACAAGCTGTGAAAATAGCTTTATATGCATACAAAAACTATTTTCCCCCTCTGTATGTTCAGAAACTCTTGAGGCATCATGACAATGGAATAAAAGTGCTATCTTTATATGGTCATCACAGCTGCTGAAATTTCACAAGTTGTTGATTTTGGCATGAGCAGAGAATTACAAAATGAAGAGGAAACCTACAACACAACTGTAGTTTCTTATTTACGCTTACTCTCTGGTGCCAAATAAACGCCCCTCTTCTCGAATTTTTCATTTTCCCCGGCCCCCCATATCTTAATAGGACCCCCCGCTTATCAATTTTAAAGAAAATGAGTTGTTTTTACGATGTACTCATTTTACATCCTGTGTTTGTTTGTACCATTCACACCCACTTTTCAAACCAAACAACGTGCTTCTGTATATATTTCAGTTTTGTGCTTTATGACAACCTGCTTCTGTTCCTTCCGTCGCTTTATAGTCATTTTAAGCCACGTCTCAAATTCCTATTTCCTCGTTTGTTTAGATCTACCGTTTAATAAAATTCGGAGCTTTTTCTGCCACCCCCCCCCCGTTTATTAGGGCCCCGTGTGGCCCTTGAGAGTATCTTCCTATTTGCTGCATTCTTCTGGTACTTCAGGTACCATGTTCTGTTACCAAAAGTTCAATACTTGAAATCTTATGTTTATCCTGTAGTGGAAGAGCTTCTTGTATCCTGAGCTCAGCCCAAGTTGGTGACTTTTCATGACCTTCTTTCTTATGATGCATTTGCAGGGAGGAAAGATTTCACTCCGATGGACAGCTCCCGAAGCAATCCAATACAAGAAGTTTACAATCGCCTCTGATGTTTGGAGTTATGGTGTTCTGCTATGGGAGATAATGCCATATGGAGAAAGACCCTACTGGGATTGGGGAAATTATGAGGTAATGTACAGTACCTAAGAGTAAAATTCATTGAGTTACATTGCTATACTTTTTTAAAATTAGAATTAATTGGGATAAGCATTTACCCAGGTATTGGAAGATGAGCGTTGGTGGCGGTATGTACGAGGTTTCACTGTATGTTAGTGCGGCTTTTTCTTCAAATTTCCTACTTATAGATAATATCTGTTATCTTCATTGTGTTTGTCTTGTAACCAATCCTCTCCTTTGTTGTTTAGGTTCTTGAAAGACTTGCCACTGGATATCGGCTTCCTCCGCCCATGGTAGGTGCTCATATCTTCATAAAACGATTATTTTTTTGTGATCTGAAAGGACAAACTCCTCAGCATGTTGTTGAAGAGTAACTTAATTGTAGTGTTTATACTATATGTTCTCACTTGGCTGTTAGGTAAGATTCGATGCACTGTCGCTGCGATTCCGATGTTCCATCTATTTATCCACGAAGAGTTGTCGTTGTATAATCATGAAGACCATTCTCATTAGTTTCTCGATCGTTTATACCTTCATTCTTAACTTTATCTAGTCTAGAAGATATTTCCTTGTATTTATAGTCATATTTATAGGATTAATGGATTATAGATAATATGAAATTGCCATGGACCATGCAGTTGTTTCCCTGTATGTTAAGTGCATCTGTAGTATTGCTTTTCAAACACCGTGAGCCCTTTTCATTTAATTGTGACTGCTTTGCGTCTTGTGTCATTCTAATGTGATGAAAGCTGTGAAAGACGTGAGTCTGTTTGTCACTTCTGACTTCATTACTTATAGAATTGCCCAAAAATTGTGCATGATTTGATGCTGTCTTGCTGGCGGAAGGATCGAGTAAAGCGTCCGAAATTCAATGCAATCCGCGATACTATTGACAAATGGATTCTTAGTCCTGAAATGTTGAAGATGGAAGGGTCAGTTATTACCAGAAGGTATTTACTTTCTATAGAACTTTTTTGCCAATGAAGCCTATTCACCTTCTGTGATTATAATTAGATAATGATTTTGTAGCTAAATGTTGCTGATGCTTTATGCATTTATGAATAGCTATTCTTCAACTTTTGTGCTTCAAGTACGTAGCTATCTGTTGCGCACTCACAATTCAATTGTATTACTTAGCGGAGCCTAGAGTATTCTTGTTCCGTCTTGTTGAAGGTACCGAGGACTTCCCATCTTGTTAAAAGCCATTGTTAAGCTGTTAGAGTTCAAAGCCAATCATTGATTGACCGGGGAATGATCAAGCAATTAAAATATGCCTTCTATGTATGCTCTTAGATTCCCTTTGGGGGAATGACCCTTAGCTCCTGCAGCTGAACGATTGGTATCCCCAACAAATCATATTTTCTGTCAAACCATTTAGCTCCAATTCTTTTCTGCACCATACTCCAAGACATGCCTTTTTATCACTGTTGTAAATTTTCCAAGCACCTACGATCCAATCTCTCTAGATTTCTGACTGTGGTCTGATATATTGAAAATCATTGACTTGTATGATGTGAAACATTTCTTCTTTCTTGAGGGATGAGAATTTGGACTACGCCTCTATGAAAACCCTCAAGGAATGGTTGGATTCCATTGGGCTAGGCCATTATATGGAGAAGTTCAGTGATAGAGGTTTGGTAACACCTCGCTAAATACTGGAGTTGACTGATAGCGATCTGAAAGACATAGGAATCGTTGCTGTTGGACATCGTAATAAGATTTTAAAGAGCATCAATGCTACAAAAGGGCAATTGATTCGCACAAAGTCATTGGCAATCTAGGGCCACAATTTCAATGTTAGAATTGGTTTGTTCTTATAAAGTAGTGTGCTTACTGCATTTTAGAGGGCGTGGCCTTCAAAACTGTTTCCATGAGACAATTTCGGAGACAATCACTTTCCTCCCACTTCTATACCATATGAATGCAAAGTGGTTGTTGATACAGTTTCCCAATACCTATGCCTCTTCTATTCAACAGCATTTCGTAGGTGTAGATTTGCTTTACATTTTTCGTAAGTAAAGCTTGCAAGCCTCCCTTTCCAAGAAGTTGGCGGTTTTTGTTTTTGTTACCTTAGCGTTCAGGCAAAGCTCACTAATTGAGTCTCCGCCGTGAACTTTACCATGGAATAGATATACTTTCTTATCAATCTAATAGGAAATTGCAAACTTGCCAAAAATAACATTGCATTATTGCTGCAATGGCTTTGTATCAAATCTGTTATCATATTATAGATTCACAGGGAAGGAACGCTAACCACCCCCCATCCATATATTCAGAAGTTACGTCCCTTGCCGTATCTCACATAGCAACGCACTTCAATAGAACTATTTTTGTATCTTAAGAGCCGTACTGTGCATCGTAGTTTTAGATTATTGTATTTCCTTCTGGAAGCATTGATAGGCCATCATAAGTTATTGCTACTGACTTCTTTATCTTTAAAGCAATGACTACAAATTTAATTGAGTAGCTACTTTTTACCACGTAACAAAGCTAATTTTTCTACCTTTTACAGTTTTTTAGAGACTTGTCGTTTTGATAAATTTTGATTCTAGCTTTTTAACTAGGAGATATTTATACCCTTGGCCAGTGGCGTTTCTAAGGGGGGGCCAGGAGGGGCCATGGCCCCTCCAGAAATATTTTTGGTCCCTTCATTGGCCCCCCCACTTTTTAAAAAGTGTTTTGTTAACTTTTACCACCTACTAAGAAAAGGCTTTTGTCAGGTTTCCGAGTTTGATGGTCTGACTTTCTCACAGGATTTGAATGTTTCTCTTCTTCCTGCTACGGAAATTGTTATAATTCTCTATTACTGAATCTCTCGCAAACTTTGCTTACGAAATAGGCTGTGAAATTAACTACTGTTCATCGAAATTTGTGTTCATTCAAGAACTAGTGCCTTTTAATAATGGATAAATGTGTAAGTTTCACAAAGCGAAAAGATGTCACGCCTGAGAATGAGACAAAAGTCAAAAATGCTAAGGGAGAAGGTCCTCTGAGCAACTTCAAGATCCTCGTTTGGATTTGGCAAAGGCTTGTCAACTCATTTCTACCATTCAACGGGAGTTGGAATGCAGAAGAAACGTAGATATGATAAATTACAACGAGGAAGTTGAATCGTTATGCAGAAAATGTGGCTTAAACTACGAAGAGAAAGAGCGTCGATCTCACAGACCACCAGATGCCTTGAGTGATTACTTTGTCACAGATTCCATTGGAAAGTCAGCCGGAGCGAATTCAGATAAACTGCTCCATGTCGATGCTCTTATTCAAATACTGGACTGCATGTTGTCTGAGCTTGATAGAAGATTTTCCGGCGATGCAAAGGTGATTATGCAAGGAGTTTCAGCACTTTCACCAACGTCTGAGAGCTTTTTGGATCATTCAGCATTGAAGGAAATTGCATTAAGTTATGGCATCTGAGTCGTTGCTAACTAGCCTCTTTACCAAAGGAATTTCATGAATCAATCCATCATGACGGTCATGATGGATTGATT
>OLMO02000009.1:16779542-16808757 GCA_900291935.2 Cassiopea xamachana | reverse complement strand
AAAGTGCAGCATATACAATTGATAATAAAGGCATATATGTCTCCCATACAATGTCACATTACACACAGAAGCAGATATCATTAAAACCCGTGAACGCGCGAGCTGCCCTCGCAGGCACAAAAGCTTATTTTCCGAATACCTGCAGGCACATTTTGTCTCCTGGTTTTCAAAGTTTCTATGGTTCAGGCTTCATCTTATGTTGAGCACAAATGATAAGTTGAAATTCATGGCAATACTCCATCATTGAAAGATTGACAAGTCAGGCAGGAACCAGTAGTCGGAAAGCCAAGAGAGAACTATTGACATTTATCAACGTACTTAAAGCGAAATAGTCGATTTGGTCGGAAGATATATTTTACCTCTAAAGACAACACGAGTTATTGAAAATTATCGAATTTTCTAACGAATAATGGTCGACTTTGTTGGACTCTCCAGCTTCACAGGTATGCATGAGTTTCCCACTTGTCTCCGAAATACCCAGTATTCTATATACACTCTTTTTTACAAGAACGAGTAAAATTGATGTTTAGGAGGGCTGTTCTTAATTTTTCCAAAATTTTATAGGCTGAATTGTTCTTAATTTGCTCTTATATTATTGGGGCGTAGATAATTTAGAAATTAGACGATATACTGGAAAATATTAGAAATCTCAATTGGTTGAGAACCCATTAGAAAAACATCACATTCAAGGTGGCTTAGCTTGAATATCAATTTTCTTCTTTACAAAAGTTTGTAAAGAACAATAAATAAAAAACGTTAGCACAGTATTTAGTTTTGCTAGGGGCAACTAATTCGCAAAAATAAAAGAGGAGGAGTGATAAGGCTGTTAAGTTTCTTCAGGCTAAAAAGGAAAGGATATTTCATGCCCATATGTTAGTGGAAAGCTTATGCATCGTACTGCAAAAATCCGTTTTACGACAGCGTTTCACTTTCAAGCCTGTTCTTAATTTGTTCTTAATGTTTCATCAAATTTCAGGCTTGTGTCCTTATAAATTGTTCTTATAAAAAGAGTGTACTCCAAAGTTCTGTATGGCCACAATGTCCTTATTTGCATGGGATGTCTCTTTAGGAGCACCATAGGAGATATAGTAAAACTTATCAATATTTCTAACGAAGAATGGTCGGCTTTGTTGGAAAAAATCTTTTGCTTCACAAGGAGACAAGAGTTCTCCACTTCCTACGACATGTCCTGTACATTATGCCCACTACTACATCACTATATGGCCTAAGTGCCTCATATTTCCTTGGTGTGTCTCTTTAGGAAAACCATACGGAAAAGCTGTAAATCATCGAATTCTCTAGTTCAGAAAGACGAATTTCAATGGAAAACTTTAAAACAATGTGAAGGAGGCACAATTTTCCGTGTTTTTTCCCACATGCGCCCGTAACCACTACCCAAATTCCAGGGGAGGCATGGGGCCATCCCTTCTGACACGGTAGTATTCCCTATAGCAAACGATTGTCTCAAGAAATTTCCCACATGAAGAAACCAATAAAGTGAATCAGATACCCTCCCCAATGCCCAGCTCTGGATCCGCCCTTGCAGGTATCGTACTGGATATACTCTAAGCTGCTTATTAGTAGGTCTTGTGGAAATTAGTGCAACTCTAGTTTTTCTCTGTCTACTATCCTCTCATTTTGACTTCAGCTTGCTATTAGTAATGCAATTTTACTCTGGGAAGCTGTATGTTTTAGATAGCTGCTATTACTTGGTCGTTCACTTCGACTGTTTCAATGGTGATTTCTGACGTCAGAGGTGATGTAATCGCAGTGGAGAGAAATATTCTCTCGATTCACAAATCAAGGAATTCAAGAGATAGCAAAAGCAGGACTATGCGATGTAATCAATTTTTTCTCATGTTCCTATGATGAATATCAATATCTTTAGAATTAAAAAAACTTGTTTAGCGATTGCTGGTCCCCTTTAAGTGTCAAAAATGGTTGAATGTATCGCATTGTGTTCTTCATTGAAGCAACTTCTTTAATAACACTAAACACTAAGTAGAAGCACATCAGTGAGTTCCTTATACCTTTCTATCTGTAGATCCACACATTTCGTGCTCAGATGTGCACTCGCAGGCACAAACTGGTTTTAATGAGCCCTGCAAACAACAGGCCCATAGACACTGGGGACAGGGGGCATTGCCCCAATAAATCAACAACGTTGTATAACGAAGTGTTCTACTACAGAAATTTTCAAACTCTTAGCAGGAGCGGAACCCTAAAGACAGATTCCAGAGACTTGAGGGACTCCTGTTCATACACTCGTTTTCTTTTCTATAAGAATACCTAACTTTTCTGAGCTTCTCCATTCTTAAGTTGTCCTGACTTTGAGCCTAGCATTATTCTGAAATTATTCTTAAAGTAGTCTAAAATACATAAGGTGTAGCTTTGCTTAAAAATATAAGGAATATATTCCAATATTTATTGATATTACTATATCACAAAACTAAGCAATAGTTTATATTTTGGTTCTAATACACTTATTAGAACTTCTGTTAAAAACAGTATCAAAAATCGTCTGTCGTGATTGAAAAAAGCTTGAGCATTGTTCTTGAATTATTCTTAAAGTTCAAATATTTTGAGCCTCAATATTCTTATGAAACTTCACTCTTATAAAAAAATGTATATCTATGAAAGAGAATCATAAATTACAATCGAATGCTGCATTCGTGTAAATTCTGGTGAAAGCCTTCCATTGTACTGTCAGGCCCTAAGGTTCTGTGGAATCCTAGTTGACAATCACTGCTTTACACTACTTTTTTCTCATTTTTAATTGACTTCTACTAAATCTAGAGTCTAGGAGCATCACTACACAGATATGTGATATGCAGATATCCTGATATTGCTGTATGACAGACTTATTAAGCCTTTCCTTTAGTTTTTGACCAAGCCTTGTAGGAATCTCTGTGTTCAGCTAGAGAGTAAAATGCAAGCACTTCAATTCCTGGATTTGCTAACCAACTGCAAAGATAATGTGTATGTACTCATAATGATCCTTCCGGGACATAGTGCACTTTTTCTTTCTAAGTTCACTCCATTCAGCAAATGCCAGGTATCTATGGTTGGTTTGCCTTTTCCTCGTCCTACTGGCATAAGATCATTTTGCTTCTAGCATTGGCACATTTGTATGCAACAGTAGAAAGGAAATGTCAGTATAACTAGGTTGAGGAAGCAGTTACTCCTTCATACCATCAAGATTGATGATGAAAATAACTGTCTTCTTCTTTCCAAAAAGGATGTTTTTCAGCGTTCTATAGGGTGTTACTTCAAAAAAACTTTCTAGGGGCATATCCCAAGATCCTCCATATTTTAACAGCATGCAAATTAAATCTATTTGGGCATATACTTTTTAATTATTGAAGTACATGTGTAACATATAAACACTCCTGGCTCTTAACTCAACTTCTAAATCTGTGCTTCCTCCCCCACCCCTCAACCAGTTCAGATGCATATCGGCCTTAGAAACAATCAAGATAAACAACAAATGTGGTCTCCAGAGTGCTTGTCTACAACTTTAAATAATTATGTTTGAGGAACATCTTAATCAGTATCTCAGTTTTTCATACCATCTACCCAGCAATAAATGTAGATCTGGTAGCAACATTATGCAAATAAATACTGCAGGAAAGACAATGACACCTAATCCAACAGTGCCAATCATCCTACATATATGTGCTCTTGCATAAAGTCCAAAGTTCAACAATTTTGCACATGTATATATCACATAAATAAGCTAAACACATTAAATTGGCAGAAAAGGACCTTGGAACCTTTTCATTTGGATGATCATCTACTGTTGTAAAATTTCAGCAGCTGTGATGACCACATAAAGACAGTACTTTTATTCCATTGGTATGATGTCACAAGAGTTTTTGAACATATAGAGGGTGAAAATAGTTTTTGTATGCATATAAAACTATTTTCACAGCCTGTCTTCACATCCTGGACTGCACTGCAGAGTATGACACTTTTGGATAAGATCTCTGACATGCAAAGGCCAGTTTCCCTCTTCTCTCTAAAGAAGAGAGTGCACCTACACCTTTCCCTTTTCTCTCTGAGTCACCATAATCTGATCAATTCAGGCTGATGGGGTAAATTTGTCATTCTCATCGTAACAAGTAATGATAATAACAAGCTATAATCACAAAATGGTATTTTCTGATATTCTAGAGGCAGGTACCTAAAAAAGATCAAAATTGAGATCAAGCCCCAGATCTCAATTTCCCCCTTTTTCTGGGGGTGTCAGCTAACCACGCCATGGCTAGTGCTGCTTAATAACTGTACTCCCTTGGTAAAATTGCAATGGCTATAGGGGCTATCTTTCATTTTACAGAAAGTAGTCCCTACTGTGCTCCCTTCCTCAAAATGTCTCAATACTCCTGGTTGAAATATCTTTTATTTTGTGCTACCAATATTACATATTACCATTTCTCTTCATTACATGAAATGCTTCCTATTGCTTTAAACTTCATATATTCAATGTCTATTTTCCTTGACTCAGTCTGCTTTCAGCATAACTTTCTTCTAGCATTTATGCAATGCCCATAATTAGTAAAACTTGGAAACATGAGCATTCTAAGTTGTTCTGATTGTCAGTTTCTGACTGAGGTTGCCATAATAAGTACAACCATGCTCAGGTATACTCCATGTGTTGACTATGCCCAAAAACTAATTGAACTGCAGAAGCTTCAGGGCAATAAACATCTCCTGTGTGCAAAAACCATACTCTGCAGACTGGCCCACACCAATGCTTTTGAGTAGACGCTATTTGTGTACATTAAGAGTACTTTTAAGATCATTCTCTATCCTAACATGCTAATGTAGAAGAAAAACTCTGAAAACAGTCTATATTTACATATATAGCCCTCTATATCCTAAAAACACATGCTACATCATACAAATGGCGGTAAATACATTATTTTTACAAGTGTAAGATATCAAAACAAGAGATGATGATCCAAGTAAAAAGACCTTGCGAATATTAAACTTTAGGTCAAGTGTTCAAATCGAAGTACACGCCGCTTTTTTTTAATAAGGAACCTACCTCAAGGCTTAGTTCTAACAGTTCTTTATTTGTAGACCTCAAATCAGCAAATTGTAGTACCAAGAGTTCTTTAATAGTTCCTTAATTTTCAAATGTCATAAAAATAGTACAGAAACAGGAAAAACATAACATCTTGAATTTTGCCGTTACTGGTGACTAGAACTGAGGAGTAAAAACACAAAGAAATCAGGAACAAAGTTTTATAAATTCAAAAATGAAATGTTAATTAATCAGTATCATGTCTATTCCATCAATGTCATGTAATGTAATGTAATCCTCACTTGAATCTTCATACATAACTCGATATTCATCAAGCTTAGTACCACATTATTTCACCTGTGTGCCAATCATCGTAAAAGGCACGTATCTTGCGATTTATGATAGCATGGTCGTAAATACGGTCTTTTACATTATCAACTCTTTTATTTTCATCAACATCTTCCTCAGTGTCATATTGCTCATCTTCATCGTTGTCGTCATCTTCTTCAGAGGTTGCTGAGAGTTCTGGTGTTGGTAAATCTAATGGATTGTAAGGCCAGCTTTACTTTTGAAGTGCTTATGACATATCTTGCAATTGTATAAACTAACTTCATCATCCTCAACAAATGAACAGCCAGCGACTTGATGTAAATCATTTCGATGTGGTATGTTCTTTGTAAAACCAAACTTGAACAACGTGGACTGCCTTTTTTTGTCTCCCATATCTCAAATTACTCTACTCCCCAACAAGATTTCGTATAAAGTGATTCTAAAATCACGAGATTTGTGCAATCAGAATTCCTTTGACATCTATTCATCAAGTGTCTTATTCTTAGGTTTCCGGTTATGTATAATTTGTTGCTATGTATAGTGAAAATCTCACCTTTTGGTGTTTTGACTACAATAAGCCTTAACACTTAAGAGAGACGGGAGCAAGCATACGTATGGGGAAACTACTCAATGAAACACTTGAAAGGAATCGGCTTTTTTAGTTCTTGATGCTTGTAGTTATAAAAATCTTTCAAATCGAAAAGTTCCTTAGGGATGTCGTTTTTAGTAGTATAAGTTCTTTAAATATTTCGGCCTTCTACATGTAGGTTCCTTAAAAAAAAAGCGTGTAGTGGATTTCAAAGACAAAAGATATCACACAGTACAAACATAATAGCTGGCACATACAATAAAATATAAATTTATATCACCTCTTTCGCCGAATGATAGACATATCCTGCTGCAGACAATGAGTGACAACCATATTACTTTGGCAGCCATTTTCGTTGTAATTAGAAGTTGCTTATAATTCTTTTGAATATGCTAGTCATAGAAAGTGTTACTCTTCGATACGTCCGCTCCCAGTTTTCATGTATACAGCTACATTATTACTGTATAACAACCAGGTTGCTTGACGAGAAATCATTATCCATCGATTTGTCATTCCGCATTCTTCATAACACTGAAGCACTGTACAGCTGTACTTCAATTCGGTGGAGCAAAATGAACAAACGAGATTCGCAGCTAAAATTCTGGTTGAATGAGTGAAACAAGAACAGAGCCAAACAATCTTGACACCTTTTGCAAATAAGCATCAAGTAATCCAGGAACAAATATACGTGAAACTAACAAATCACACCAAATCAATTTCGTAGTTAGACAATGTGTATATGCGCTTCCCAATTTGTATATTCACTTCCCCGTTTGAGATGCACTTCCTAATTTGTAATGCACTTCCTCAACTTGTTGTTGTTGTTGTTGTTGTTGCTGCTGAATTTTGGAAGTAACACTTCACGTTTTTGTATATGAACAAAGGATATAAGACAGCTGTACAGCTTAAGAAATTTCATTGCTTAAGGTTAGAAATATAAGATGCAATTGCTTAGGGTGAGGTAACTTTCATCCAATAGGATACTACGTGTATTTGATAGAATGAATATGCGCAAATAAATTGAGACGGTTGCAGTTTGCATATGACGTAATGAATATAAAACTTAGTGGGTTTCAACGATAAATAACTTGCCTGAGCTTAACACATGGAAAGATAGTGGATAAAAGCATGTTCGTTAACTAACAAGGGTATAAATATCTCCTAGTTAAAAAGCTAGAATAAAATTTATCAAAACGACAAGTCTCTAAAAAACTGTAAAAGGTAGAAAAATTAGCTTTGCTACGTGATAAAAAGTAACTACTCAATTAAATTTGGCGTCGTTGTTTTAAAGATAAAAAAGTCAGTAGCAATAACTTATGATGGCCTATCAATGCTTCCAGAAGGAAATACAATAATCTAAAACTACGATGCACAGTACTGCTCTTAAGATACAAAAATAGTTCAATTGAAGTGCGTTGCCATGTGAGATACGGCAAGGGAAGTATTAAATTCTGAATATATGGATGGGGGGTGGTCAGCGTTCTTTCCCTTTGAATCTATAATATGATAACAGATTTGATACAAAGCCATTGTAGCGATAATGCAATGTTATCTTTGCCAAACTTTCAATTTCCAATTAGATTGATAAGAAAGTATATCTATTCCATGGTAAAGTTCACGGCGGAGATTCAATTAGTGAATTTTGCCTGAACGCTAAGGTAACAAAAACAAAAACCTCCAACTTCTTGGAAAGGGAGGCTTGCAAGCTTTACATACGATGTAAAGCAAATCTACACCTACGAAATGCTGATGAATAGAAGAGGCATAGGTATTGGGAAACTTTATCAACAAACACTTTGCATTCATATGGAATAGAAGTGGGAGGAAAGTGCTGCTCTCGAAAATTGTCTCATGGAAACAGTTTTGAAGGCCACGCCCTCTAAAATGAAGTCAGCACACTGCTTTATAAGAACAAAACCATTTCTAACATTGAAATTATGGCCCTAGATTGCCAATGATTTTGTGCGAATCAATTGCCCTTTTGTAGCATTGATGCTCTTTAAAATCTTGTTACGATGTCCAACAGCAACGATTCCTATGTCTTTGAGATCGCTATCAGTCAACTCCAGTATTTGGCGAGGTGTTACCAAACCTCTATCACTGAACTTCTCCATATATTGGCCTAGTCCAATGGAATCCAACCATTCCTTGAGGGTCTTCATAGAAGCGTAATCCAAATTCTCATCCCTCAAGAAAGAAGAAATGTTTCACATCATACAAATCAATGATTTTGAATTTATCAGACCAAAGTCAGAAATCTAGAGAGATTGGATCGTAGGTGCTTGGAAAACTTACAATAGTGATAAGAAGGCATGTCTTGGAGTATGGTACAGAAAAGAATTGGAGCTAAAAGGTTTGACAGAAAATATGATTTGTTGGGGATACAAATCCTTCAGCCTCAGGAGCTAAGGGTCATTCCCCCAACGGGAATCTAAAAGCACGCGTAAAAGACATATTTTAGCTTGCTTGATCATTCCCCGGACAATCAATGATTGGCTTTGAACTCTAACAGCTTAACAATGGCTCTTAACAAGATGGGCAGTTCTCTGTATCTTCAAAAAGACGGAAAAGACTAGTACATTTGAATTTGTGAGTGCGCAACAGATAGCTACGCACTTGAAGCAAAAAAGTTGAAGAACAGCTATTCATAAATGCATAGAGCATCAGCAACATTTAGCTACAAAATTATCATCTAATTATAATCATAGAAGGTGAATAGGCTTCACTGGCAACAAAATTCTATAGAATGTAAATACCTTTTGGTAATAACTGACCCTTCCATCTTCAACATTTCGGGACTAAGAATCCATTTGTCAATAGTATCGCGGATTGCATTGAATTTCGGACGCTTTACTCGATCCTTCCGCCAGCAAGACAGCATCAAATCATGCACAATTTTTGGGCAATTCTATAATTAATGACGTCAGAAGTGACAAATAGATCCACGTCTTTCACAGCTTTCATCACATTAGAATGACACAAGACGCAAAGCAATCACAATTAAATGAAAAGGGCTCAGGGTGTTTGAAAAGCAATACTACAGATGCACTTAACATACAGGGAAACAACTGCAAGGTCCATGGCAATTTTATATTATCTATAATCCATTAATCCTATGAATATGACTATAAAATACAAGGAAATATCTTCTACACTACATAAAGTTAAGAATGAAGATATAAACGATCGAGAAACTAATGAGAATGGTCTTCATGATTATACAACGACAACTCTTCGTGGATAAATAGATGGAACATCGGAATCGCAGCGACAGTGCATCGAATCTTAACTAACAGCCAAGTGAGAGCATGTAGTATAAACACTACAATTAAATTACTCTTCAATAACATGCTGAGGTATTTTCCCCTTCAGATCACAAAAAATAATCATAATATGAAGATATGAGCACCTACCATGGGCGGAGGAAGTCGATATCCAGTGGCAAGTCTTTCAAGAACCTAAACAAAAGAGGAGAGGATTGGTTACAAGACAAACACAATGAAGATAACGGATATTGTCTATAAGTAGGAAATTTGAAGAAAAGCCACCTTAACATACAGTGAAACCCCGTACATACCGCCACCAACGCTCATCTTCCAATGCCTGGGTAAATGCTTAGGCCAATTAATTCTAATTTTGAAAAAGTATAGCAATGTAACTCAATAAATTCTACTCTTGGGTACTGTACATTACCTCATAATTTCCCCAATCCCAGTAGGGTCTTTCTCCATATGACATTATCTCCCATAGCAGAACACCATAACTCCAAACATCAGAGGCGATTGTAAACTTCTTGTATTGGATTGCTTCGGGAGCTGTCCATCGGACTGGAATCTTTCCTCCCTGCAAATGCATCATAAGAAAAAAGTTCATGAAAAGTCACAAATATCGGCTGAGCTTAGGATACAAGAAGCTCTTCCACTACAGGATAAACATAAGATTTGAAGTATTGAACTATTGGTAAGGGAACATGTACCTGAAGTACCAGAAGAATACAGCAAATAGGAAGGTACTCTCAAGTGCCAAACGGGGCCCTAAAAAACGGGGGGGGGTGGCAGAAAAAAGATCCGAATTTTAATAAACGGGGGATCTAAACAAACGAGGAGATAGGAATTTGAGAAGTGGCTTAAAATGACTATAAAGCGATGGAAGGAACAGAAGCAGGTTGACATAAAGCATCAAGCTGAAATATATACAGAAGCACGTTATTTGGCTTTGAAAAGCGGGTGTGAATAGTACTAACAAACACAGGAAATGAAATGAGGAAATCTTAAAAATACCTCATTTTCTCTAAAATTGATAAGCGGGGGTCCTAATAAGATCTGGGGGGCCGAAAAAAAAGAAAACATCGATAAGAGGAGCTTTTATTTGGCACCAGGGAGTAAGTGTAAATAAGAAACTACCGTTGTGTTGTAGGTTTCCTCTTCATTTTGTAATTCTCTGCTCATGCCAAAATCAGCAACTTTACAAACCATATCATCATTCACCAAGACGTTCCTGGCAGCAAGATCCTTCAAAGGACAACAATAAATGCTTCTAGATGACTGTAGATATTTACAAAATCTTAGAAACTATTCAGAAATATAAATATTCATGAGAAATGTAAAATCCAGTTTGGTCGACAAAGTCGATACTAATTATACAGTTGGTATAAAAAATTTTATTCTACAAAGAAATCATAAATAATAATAGGAAGTTCCTTGGTAAAATACATCTAAATTAAAAAATTGGATTGCATACATGTAGGAAATTTAAAACTGGGTATCCAGGAAACTCTAGCTTTCAAATCAATTCACTTTATAAGGTTAGGAAAACTAGTAGTGCATTTAAGGAGTAAATCCAAATTGCAATCAGCTGCTTCTAGTACCATTGCTTGAGGTAATGTGTTGAACTTAGCAGTAAAAGTCACAAATAAGGCAAATTGTTGAGACAAAAGTGACATTAGATCTAAGAAACAGTCACTGCATTGATTAAATTTCAATATCACTTCAACAATAGGTAAGTAAAATGTGAAGATCTTACTCTGTGGATGAACATCATTTCTGAGAGATAAGTCATGCCCGATGCAACACCTCTTGCCATTCCTAGCAATTGCAATGATGACAATTTTCCATCGTTATCCTGTGAAAAAGATGCAGTAAGAATGACATATGCTACGACTTGTACTACGTCACAAGCAAATACTTATGTACGACCCATTATTTAATCTGCATCGGTTAAAAAAATATGTATAATATCTTCGTTGCACTTGATAGATCCAGTTGCATTTGATTTCGATTTTGCGAAGGTCTTGTCGTATGGTTTGCATCTACATTGCTCTTACTCTTTCTAATGACTTATAACATAGCTAGTTACTTGCTACTCGGACAAAAGCGATATTCCATGAAAATCATGCGCATGCTTCATTTGAATGATATCAAACAAAAGAATTTTAGCATATGTACATTTGCATCAATTACATATGAGGATGTGCCATTGTCAATTTCTGCTGGATAGGGAACATTCTTGAATGGAAGAATGAAGGTGATCCTTACTGGCCGCCTTCAAGTATCAATTCTCATTTTCTTATTTAGGAATTTAGGGCATATTATGCAAAACATTTAGTACGTTAGGGCTATGGATAAAAATTTTTATGACCTTTTAGGGTATTTTCAACTTAAAAATGCTCTCTAATATAAAGTGTGTAGTACTTTAATGCTTGTTTGCTTGTTAATTTTGGTACTTTTATTACACAATTCAGAATTTGCAATTTTAAAAATATCTTTCAGTTGTTTTGATGATATAATTCAGTGCTTCTCGATTATTTATGGCAAATCACACATGTAAAGAGAAAATGTGTCCCCACTTAAAATAAGTAAGATCATTATATATATAAACATTGTTTAAGTATATCTACTACAAGGGTCACACGCGCTTCCTTGTATCAAATCCCCTTAAGGGGGCACATCCTACTTTTTAAGAAGTGTTGATATAATAAGATTACGCCCACATTCTCTTTGCTCAAGAATCCTGTTAGATTAGTATTGATATGTTTTAAGAGAACTTTATTACTTCTATAATATTCAAGTTTTTACGTTACCTTTCATATTATTAATAGCAACTGATGCTAGATGTGAACTCCTGAAAAATTTAGGAAATGTAGAGTTTCTTGTTCAATTTCATGAAAAATTTAGGATTTACAAGAAAAAAGGAAAAATTTTAGAATTTCTAGGATTCTAGGACCGACTGGGAGGCCTGTCCTTAAACATTTATAAGGCACCATTCAAAAAGCAATTACGCTCAATTTCATCGATTTTGACCCCTTCCCTTTTGTACGTTTCTGTACGTTTTCGAGGTACACCCATCCACCAGAGAGTATTTACTTTTAATTTATCGAATTGCCTAAACATTTGAATATATTGTCTATCTCAGTAAGTTCAAAGTTTGCAACATTTGATACATACCCGAAACCTCTAAAAATTGCAGCATATTTATGTAAAAATACTTGCGAGTGCAATCTTGCGTTTATAATGCTCAAAAGACAGTTTCATCTATTTAGGAAGCTTTGCAAGTACTTACCTTGTTAAAATGACGCAGCATACGTACATTCTATGAAGTGCCCCCTTGAAAATTTTCGTACGCTTTCTTGGGTACCCCCTCTCCCCTTCAGAGCGTAAGTACCTTTTGAATGCCCCCTAACAAGAAACTATTTTGAATTTAATCTTGGAAATATTAGAGGAAAACCCAGTTTTCATCCGCAAACTTTCAGGGCGTAACTATTGATATAAACCAAAATTTAAAGCTTGCCAAACCTGAAGAAATGAGTCCAAAGATCCATTACTCATGAACTCAATAACAATCATCACAGGTCGAGCTAAAAAACAGAGACCATTTTGATCATACTGCAGACACCATTTGACACAACGGAGGCACAAGATTCACTCTGAAAATGGCGCAATGATACAAAGAAGCGTAGAATATACAGTAAATAAACCAAATCAAACTAAAAAAATGCGAATCTTGATATTTTCAATGAATATACGCAATGAAATGAGACAATTCCTGTAAGAAATGAATATGCATCGTAGATATGATATACGAAATTATCCGACGTTCTCGCATCTGATTCAATGACTTCACACAGTGAAACTGACTTTCACAGTTTTATAAGAAACCAGGTCAAGATAAAATGTAATTGTAAACACATATGCACCTACGTACACGAAAGCATGCATGTACCTGGAAGCACACATTAGTGCTGCTGAACAAAAGCTTGTGTATGTATGTAATTTCATCAATCTTACTCCTAAATTTCATACATTGAAACTCATTTTCACAGCATAACAAGAAAAAAGGTCAATACAATGTAAGTAAAGCAAGTCTACACCCATGCACACAAAAGCACGCGAGTGCAGAGCAGTACACATGAAGAATGCTGCTGAACAGAAGCCTGTACGTGTCAATAAATTTTTCCAAATAAGAGCAGTCCATTCTTTACAAAGTTATTGCTTCAGACAAAGGACTTCAGACGTGCTTCAGAGGCTAACAAGTCTTACGTGGAACATAAAGGTTAAGCCAAATGCTAATATCCAATACTATTTCAACTGTATAGAATCTTGAAATCAAGCACAAACAGGTTTTTTGACAACCAGGCAGTAATTCAATATACATTTTCCAGACGTCCATGACTGAAAAATGATAATCTACTAAGTGGGAAACCACAACATACATTTGACAGACACGCCTTCGATAGAAATGACGTTTGGGTCATCAAACTGTCCCATGTAGGCTGCTTCACCAAGGAAATCATCTTTTGCTTTTTTGTTCGCATTGGACTGCAATAAAATAATGCCATTTGTGAAAATTTCTAGAGAAAACTAATTATACAGCTGAATGGCGAATGGAATGACAAAATACTTTATATCTTTATTCTACAGGTAGGTTGCATGTAGTTATCAAAGTAGGAATCTGCAAAACCAGATTTGCCTACAGCCAAATGAAAATGTCACAGTAGTGATAAAATTACCATACCTTTAGAGTCTTCACAGCCACAATCCTCTCCTTTTCCCCAGGCTTTCTTAAAGTTCCTTTGTAAACATCACCAAATTCACCTGAATTATGGAAAGTAAAGAACATATGTGAATGACATATCACACTTGTAAATGTTACCCAATCTAGTCCAGTGGTTGCAGCAATGCAAAAGAGCATATGAACCAAAGATAATTGCAAAGCCTAAAGGAGTATACAAAAGGAACAGAAATTTGCAGAAAAGAAATTAAGAGGAGAAAGGACAAACTGACGCATATTTAAAGCTTTTCACTTCATTCCAGGAAGTCAAACTACGAACTAGGAGTCACTCAGTCATTTTATGGAGAAATTTTAGACGAAGGAGCATACTAAATTTGACACAAAATAGAAAGAAATAAAGGTGTTGACGAATGATGCTGAAAAATGATGGATCCTATCAATATGATATTCCACTCGTATGGAGGCAATAATTGATGGCATAAAATCTCAAAAATCCTAAGCGAGGCAAACTGGATCATAAAGGTAAATACTTGGTAATATGTCAGGGCATTACTGCTTGAATTGATTACAAATCCAGCAAAAATATTCACTCTTTGGTGGCAAACATATATAGCAGCAATTACATTTGGATGAGGATTTACGGAAAAGACCACTAGAACAAGTCATCAAAATGCTTTCCAAGACAGCAAAGCAATTGATATCAAGGAATATTGAAGCAGGAAATTTAAGGAAAAATACAAATAGGGCAACGGTCAAGAAACTGTGTAAAGGAAATCGATGCATACCACCACCAATCAGCTTAGAAAGTTCAATCCAATTCTTCTCTAATTCATTTGCAAATTCCTGAACGGCTTCCTCAACGTCATTATATGTTGTAGGGTCAATATAAACACGGGTACCAGAAGAACGACTTGGCAAAATAACTGTTGAAAATGATATCAAAACATAATTTCTCAAATAATACAAGGTACAGGAAGCATGGTTCTTGTTATATGCCATCAAATGGTAAAGGGGTCAGTTAAAAGTGTTTAACGGAAAAAGTTGTCATTTTGACACCTAGCTCCTAATGCGATGGCTTATTACACTTGATGTGAAATCCCTTTCTATGTTGCGTAGCATTCTGGTGTGAGACCCCCTCCCGCCCACAACATCATTTTCTATGTATGTGAATTAACCATCATTGACTACATATTTTCTAAAAATAGCATATAAGACCATTGAATTAAGGCTCAAAATCGCTGAAATTTAAGAATAACGGGGGGTAATGCAAGATTCAAGCACCATGAAGCCTTATATTTGAGTATTTTTAGAAAAAAATTAACAAAAAGTAAAAAAGGAGCACCATTGCGCTAATTTCTGGAGTAACCTCACGAAAGAAATTTGATACACCCACTCCCTATATTTTCAAAACAGTTGCTACAAAAACAGCACACATTCATTCAGTACCCTAATGCTACATAGTTTTTGAAAGATCCCAGAGAAATCACGGTATACAAGGTATTCAGCAAAGGATAAAATTGATATTACCTTCTCCATTCTCTAAGCGAACAGGCTGGAGATGCTTTGGGTGACGCCTGTGGAGAGGAGTAGAAGAATGCAAGTTCAGGTTCACAGTTTGCTTTCAAGCAACGATCATCGATGTTGAAAGTAAGAAAGCAAAGGCATACTAAAAAAAAACAGAATTGCGCAGGTGATGTTATTTAGCAATGGTAGCAGGTAGAGTAGGCAACTCTTCCGAAAAGTAGAAGATATAGAACAGAAAATAACACAATAAAGTCACGACCAAGGATATGAATTTAAATTACTATTTACAGAAGGAACGTAACCTTGTGTTAAACAGTAATTCCTACACAAACTAATCGTAGGAATGTTTGGTTTTGCAAAAGAAATATTTAATAGATGGAAACGTACAAAAGAAAAATATTGCTCGACTTCTACGTAGATCTCAAAAACACATCATACCACTATATGGAAAGAAGTCCATGGGCATTAAACTAAGTACGCATTCACTAAATTTGGCAAACAAGCAATCTGATTGGAAAGCAAAGAAGAAAACTCATGCACAGTAATGCAGTTGCGCTTATGGTATTGGCAGTCAACGTTAACTTGAAGACAGATACAGAAATTTATTGAATTATTTCAAAATATCCATTTGCCAAAATTTTAGAATAGCTGGTAGAGGGATAAACAGAGTAAAATTTTAGCCTGCAATGCATCTGCAGAGGTGGAAATAGCCGCTGGGCATCGGAAATATCCAACAAAAATACTCAAGCCATCGGCAATACTACGACAAAATTGTGAAAAATGCCCGAAAGTCCCTCCTTGGTGAATAGGAAGCGTTTTACTTGGCAAAAAATTTGGCAAACAAGCAATCTGATTGGAAAGCAAAGAAGAAAACTCATGCACAGTAATGCAATTGCGCTTATGGTATTGGCAGTCATCGTTAACTTGAAGACAGATATAGAAATTTATTGAATTATTTCAAAATATCCATTTGCCAAAATTTTAGAATAG
This sequence comes from Cassiopea xamachana, assembly GCA_900291935.2. Classification (NCBI taxonomy): domain Eukaryota; kingdom Metazoa; phylum Cnidaria; class Scyphozoa; order Rhizostomeae; family Cassiopeidae; genus Cassiopea; species Cassiopea xamachana. The sequence continues at coordinate 16,792,291 of OLMO02000009.1, read as the reverse complement.
CTGGTAGAGGGATAAACAGAGTAAAATTTTAGCCTGCAATGCATCTGCAGAGGTGGAAATAGCCGCTGGGCATCGGAAATATCCGACACAAATACTCAAGCAATCGGTAATACTACGACAAAATTGTGAAAATGTCCGACGATCCCTCCTTGGTGAATGGGAAACGTTTTACTTCACCAGACACTTCATTTCAACACTCATGAATTCGCCAAGCACTGAATTATGGGAATTCTAACTTACTGAGCGTCGATGTTGGCACCGTCATGCTCGGTCGTGCTGGCACATCCCAAGAAATTAAAACATTGGCTTCTCTGACGCTCCGAGGAGCCCAAATACATAAATGCTTTTGGTAAAAATTTGTATTTATTCTTTTTGCAGAGACCCGAATTTTCGAAAAACTTTCCGGGGCTCTGCCTCTGGACACGCTCCATCCTCGCAACGCCCCCAAACCCAAACTCCAATAATGCCCCACGCCATATATTTTCCTTACTTCCACCCCTGCATCTTATATTCAAAGTCAAAATATAAAGAGAGTAAAGCTGGAATCTATACAGAAAAAGTCCGTGTTATACAACAGCAAGAGTCTCCTTTCTCGATATCATTTCGATTCCTTTTCGTTTAGTAGAGATAGATCTTAAAACTAAAATGAACTTACATAACAAAAGAAGCACTAAGGTAATCAGTCGGCTGAAATTCCAAACGAAGTATAATTCTGAAGGACTATACTCAACAAATACACAAGAACTCCTATTCTAAGATACAAACACCTGTCTATAAACGCATAACAATACTATTGGTACTTAGCCTGCTATGCAATATCATGTGAAACACTGTGGTATCCTTTAATCTTGTATTCCATGTTGTATTTACAATGTAATTGTAGTGGTGATTTTCTATGAGCTGCTGTAGTTTCAACTCTTTATGAGCATATAAACAAAACGTGTAACGCAGAGTGAACAGGATATTTATATCATAAAATGCTCCTACCTTCTATAAAAGACAATGACCAAGACTATCGCAATAATCACAATGACAAGTAAAGATGATCCAACGCCTATCCCCGTAGTGAGTGGAATGCCTGTAACAAAACCGTAAGATTATGAAGCGTTTGTCAATAAACAAGTGGGGGGACAACATGAGCCAATTTTCACAGAAATTCTTACTGACAATATGCTTTAAGATTATTAAAATCCAAGTTGATTGAGAGATCCCTTCTACTACACCCCACTGATAACTATGAATACAGTAGCGTTATCAAGAGACTAGGATCTCAATTAAATTGCTAAGTACTTCACTATTGGTGATCACTCTTATGTAGGCCAAAAGTAGAAGTGAAAAAGGAAATCGTATCCTACTAATATTTACATATTATTAACCTTCAGCTTTTCCTGTTATGGTGAAAGTTATTGTCTTTTCTGTTGAAAATCCAGCACTTGTATGAGACTTTACCTTAAACCAATCAGATTCTTTAATTGAAGTTCGTTTTTTGACACTCTGAAGATCATATCTTTGCAAACAACATTGCTACAAGATTAAAGTCTTTGAATAGACTAACAATTATTCAATGCCAATACTAGACCATCTAAGATAAGACCTATGGCACAGAAGACCAATAAAATAATCACCATGACAAAGCGATGATAATGAATTCTATGCCAATGAATCATAACAAAATCCATGATTCATTTTCCTATGAAATATGCTCATGGTAATCAGTAGACCTCATCAACCTGCGCGAGTATCAAAGCCCCACTCGCAGGCGCAAAATTTCACACTTCAAATTCTAACCCAAATCTGTATCTGATCACCTATTACATTCCATATTTGCTGTAAGCTCATTTTTATCACATTGACACTCATAGGCAAAAAAGTAAACTTAATGAAGCCTAGTCACAAGTATGATGCCATCAAGCTTTCCTACTTCCATAACCTTTCTCAAAATATAGTTTCTTAAACTTCATCATCTAACCCTCATATCAAGAACAATATAAAAGCTAACACTATCACCAGTCACAAGTGCTCAGATGTAACTCAATGGAGAAGCTGGTAACTGGCATGCAAAACAACCAAAGAAAGCATTACTGCAAAAAATTAAAAATCAGCAACAATTACCGAAATCTTGTAAAACATGTCTTCTTGCTTTCGATAGACTGTGTAATTTAGTGACTTTGTGAATCGACCTTTGTCACCATTAACAACAACAAAATAACGCAAATCACTTCCACCCCTTGATGCTGGTTCTTGCCAGTAAACGGTAACTGACGCATCTGCATTCCTTTCTAGCATCAAATTCTGAACCACGCTTGGAACTAAAAGGCAAAACATATATTTACTTAACAACCTCTATTCATTCACAGCCTTCATGTCTTACTGGCATCACACAGATCGTTCAAAGAACCAAATTACGAAAACTGCTAAGACTTAGAGGATCTAATTAGAACACTAAGAAGAGCATCGTTTTTCTGAGAGAAAGGTATAATTGCAATTCTAAAGAATGAAATCAAACATCAATAACTAATAAAATCCCTGTCTGAGTATAAGGCCTTGCGAAAACAAGATAAATTGGATTGTTGTCGTTTAGAACATTTACCACAACTTTTTCACAAAGGAGCCCAACGGAACCTTTTGGAGCCAAAAAGCACGGAAGCAGTTCCTAATGCAACGCATCGAACGGTTCTCGTGTAAACACAAGACCTAACAGTATCGGTTTTGGAATAGTCCCATATAGGACTGCTCCTTTGGCTCTTGTGGAATCAGGGTATAAACATCTAGAGAACACCATTTCACACTTTTAAGGAGTATGCAGTAAAATACTTAAATCATTATGAAAACTCATTCACACATGACATTAATCAAAAAAAATTTTCAACCAAGCCATTTCAGTAAGCTAGTTGCCTGCAAAAATACCAAGAAACATGAAGTTCCATTTACGACAAGAATATGGTGTTTAATAACTACGTTAGGTTTGAAAAACATTAGTAACTAAAAGGAATTCAACAAAATTGAGAGCATGATGCGTTCTGAGTACTTCAACATAAATCTTGCTACTTTTTGAAACTATATAATATAAATATTTCTCAACAAATACAGCTGTCTTTATAATGGCGGCTTTTCATACAAATATCGGGGGGGGCCCAGAGGTGCTAAATTTGCCAAATATTTTAGAAGCAGTAGAGCACTTTTCAAGTACATATGATTTACATGAGAAAAAAGCTGATAAGAAAATTGAGGCTCTGGCAAATAAGTGATTTTATTATTAAAACAATGTGCATTAAGTTTTGGTCTATTACTATTTCCGAGAATTTGCCGACTCCATGGCAAAATGGGGGCACTTTGCCCTCTTGCCCACTTAATATCCCCCGCTGTCTTTTTATATGGATAAATTCAAGCAAATGCCAAGAGTTGATAGAGTCGTAGTCTGAAAAAATGTTGTTGTGAATCAGAAGTCAGATCCTGAGCAATTTCTCCATTGATAGAAGATCGAAGTATAAATATATTGCTGTTTTATGCCAACAATAATTCAATTGTCCCCCTGGAAATAATATCATAAAACCCTTATGTTTGCCAAATACAGACACGTCAAAACAGGCATATCTACACCAAAGAGTATGTACTTACGTCCTGAAAAGGTTTTGAAAGAAATTGTACTTCCATTATTCAGATCAATAGCCTTTGTGACGTTATTGACAGATGAAACATTGACGGTGTAAAATGAGAATGTATCCAATCCAGTTAAATTAAAGTATAGATTTCCTGTTGTTTCTTTTGTAGGTTTTCCGTCTTTTGGTTTTTCAGTTTTATACCATGATATTTCATACTCCACTTGGTCTCCAGTACCACTATTGCTAGGTTGTACCCAACTTATAAATGCCCATGTAGAGCCAATGGATGTGGCGTTCAAAAGTCGTGGCTCAGTGGGTGGTTCTATTGAACGTAAATTGAAAATGAATGTAAGATTCAACGAAAATAGAATTTACTTTATTAACAGTAATGCAACACATAGAAAGCGAAGAAGTTGCAAAAGAAGTAAGGCATTTGTGTATAATTGGCAAAAAAGAACGGTTGGTGAAATTAAGTGGCAGGTTGAAAAAGGATAAATATAAAAATCTGTTTGCGCATAACTTTTGATTGGCGCACGAATGGGCGAGTGAGCATGCAATGATACAAGATGGATAACAAAAAAAATAGTAAAGTCTAGACATTTACTACCAATTATGCGCCTACTAACTATAGCATTCAAATGTAATATTTGGTGAAATTACAAGCTACAATAAAAATTATATTTATTAAAATTATAATTATTAATTTTTTCTTTAATTCGCTAAAGAATGCTAGCCCAATCACAATAAAAACACCACAGCACTTCAATGCTGATTTCTTACAGTGGCATGAATATGTATTAAAATAACGTGATTTTGGATTGGTTTCCTGTCATAAGAAGGCAAATTCGAAGTTGGCAGAAAAAGAAGACCAATTTGCCTCATAGTTTCTGAAATTATAATAGGATACAAAAGTTAGTTACCTACCCTCACAGTCAACATCATAAAAGTTCTTAGCTGTGGGCCTGTAAAATCCCGGAATACATTCACAGACAGATGTTCTTGGTAACTTTCCATCTACAACATTTTTGCCGCATGCTTTGCATCGATAATTCCCCTTAGTATCTTTGAAAGTCTTTGGCGGGCACTCTGGAAACAAAATTTAAGGAAATTCTAATTTATATCGATAGTTAGCAATGCAAGTTTGAGATAATTTGTAAAGAAATTCTGAAGAAACAGATTAGAAGCTGCAAATAAAAGCTCCAACTAAAGGGAGCTCTCATTTCTACTGTTAGGTACAGCGGTGGAAAACTGTTTGGAGAGGTGTCAATCTTTCCTGCATTATTTTATTGGGGTATCAAATTGTTTTGCCAATTCATGATGGGTTATCACAATTTTTGAATAAATTCCTATCACAAAAGCTATTCACACGCTTAGTGGAAACTGTTATCTTTTTCTAAATAAATTTCTATAAAGGTGGTAGCATTTTCCATAAAAGATTTAAAATTCATTTTTAAAAATCACTTGGTGTTCCTTGCTTCTCTGATTCCTTTATTTTTCTTAAATTCCAACATATCCAGATTGCGTTCTTTGGCATTCTCAAACTTTAGATGCAACTTGACTGACACAATTAGCAATACTATTGGGGTATTAAATTTTATTAGCGTTCTTAAGTGGGATAGCAAATATTAATGAATATGGTGAATGGGGTATGCAAGAATTTTCTTGTCTCAAAAATTATTCCGCTCTGTACCCAGCATAAAAGACAGCTCACTAATTAGAATACAGATACGGTAATAATATACCATCTATCTTGTGACATAACAACACTGACATTACTGTATAGCAAAAAGAAGCCAAATATGCAATAGCATTTCAATAGAATGTTTATTAAGAAATCTTCACCACAATGAGCTGCTATACAACACTTCAAGTGGCAAGTCTAAAGAAATCATAGTGAAATACACATTTCAGATGAACAAAAAGAGCATTGTACTTTATGAAAAGGAAACGTTGACAATAATATTCTAGTGTGCTGAGAAAGTTTCCCCCAAAAGAATGGCTTCACACAATAACTACCATTAAGCTTTTCAGAATATCTCACAAAGATGTACATTACAGCATAAGAACTGTTATAAATAAGCTTGCAAGAAAACTATTTATGATAAAAGAGGTTGCAGAGTGATTAAGCATGATAAACTGGTACGTCCAAAGCAATGGTTTACACCACATTTGAAATCCATAAAAATTCCTCAAGGAATCCATTGCAGCATTAAGGCCTTTGACGATATTACTCTTCATAACTTAGGGATGACAATATAGCAAATATCTCTGAGCATAATATATGCAATTTGGTGATATACTTGACTTCTGATACATAGACATAAAAAGAAAAGTTTCAAAAGTGAGACTTTTATTGGCAAAAGTTTTTCTATGGATGCTGTTTTCAAAGAACACACTTGAAAAAGCTTACGTTTTCAATGAAAGGGGCCACCTTTAATATCCGAATAATTTTGCAAATTTCTACCCCTCCTCATTGGGCATTCTTATCGGAGTTTTGGTTAACAGCCCCTTTCCCTGTACGTGCGGACACAGATTGAGATCTTTTCTAGAACTCTGGAAGCTTAACCCAGTTTCCAGGTGAACCTTCGCCTATGTACTGAAAAGAAGAGCAGCCAAGAGATTTCAGAGGCACAATGGCCAAGAAAATCACGAGGTCCCAGCGACCGAAAGGCGTACAAAATCTTGAGGGTCTGGTAATGAAATCAAGGAAATTAGGCTCTGTAACTATGTTTTCCCTCTGTTCCCTTTCTCGGTGGCTCTGCTGACAAGTAAAGCGTACAAAAAATTATGTGCAAAGGATGTCCGCTTACGGCCAAACATCTACGTTCAACTGTCTCTTTTTGACTATCTTGCTAACCCCTCACCCCCATGTTACGGACAATCTAAGGAATGTTTCAAGGGCGAAATTTCAAATGTTTTAGAAGTAAATTTTGGTTCTTTCCGTTGTAACTTATATTGGTAGTGGTGGGAGCATGGTAATCTATACTGGACGATTATGCGTAACTATTCGTTGACCCTAAAAGCAATTAAATTTTATCATTTCGAGGCTACTATTTTTCATAGTTAACGCGGACAGTATCGAGCAATAACTTAATTTGGCTCAATTGAAAATACAGCTTTCCCATTCACAATACCATCGTACATCGCACTGGTGGATGTCTTCACAGCAACCGCTACAGTGCATTACAGTGTGACCTCCTTTCTAACTTATTTGAAATTCCTAAACTGATTCTACAAAACTGAGGTAAAATCTCCTAAAATATTTGCTCCTAAATGGATTCCCCACAGCACTCTCAATGCGGAAAGAGTAATGGAAAAGGTAGCTATTTCACATATTTAACATTCTTAAAAGGGGAAAGATTTTAGTACCGTGGAAATTTGATGTTAGGTCACCATATGCTTTTTCTTACTGTGATTTTTAGCTTTATAAAAATGTGCTGACGCCATAAACACAGAAAATACTCAAGAATTTGGCTAGGAAAAGATTTATCCATCTTCGAATTTCAAAAGACTATCATATAACCACAGCCTAATGAATTAGGTGTGGCAGAATTCTATCGATGCTTAAATCGACTGCCACGTTAAGTTGCACTATTTCTACACTAGATATCGATTCGATTTAATTCGATTCGTAAAAAATCGAGACTGAGCCCAAACTAGGCTTCAGAGGGGAGATGCAATGTGATAGGTCAGTAGCTAGAAACTGAGAAAGTAGAATGCTACGTAAGCAAAAGCACCATCAAAAATAGCGGTCCTAACGTTTCGTACAAACATTTTCATTCATTCTTATTTTACTATTTCATTTGATATGATTATTGGTCAGCAAGAAACTAAACTGATGTCATTCATAATTGGCACCCTATCTTGCTTATAATTTTTCTAGGAATAAATACGTATTCTATACGGGGTATTACGGAAAATGTTAACTAAAACTCAAAATGCAACATTTGGTGAAATCTACTTTCTGACAGAAATATACTACCTAAAAGAGAGTATCTCAATTAAATCTCAAACAAACAAATAACACCTGGACAATAAGCAAGTTTTATACAGATAATATAGAGATAGATGCCCATAGCACTTCAAATGAGTTATGCAGTGTCTTATAGCACAATTTATACACGTAACCAAATAGATACAAAAACAGCATTTTCTTACCAATGCATTGAGACACAGACAGGCTTTGATAGCCAGCTAAGCAATAACATCTTCCATAGAAATTTGCTGTTCCATTTGTATAACACAGCATAAACTTTTCATCTGCTTTGTCTGTTTCTGAATGTGCAATACAATTGCCACCAATGTGTAATACTGCTGTTGAAGAGTCTGGTGCAGCTGTTGCAGGAAACCATACTTGCTCCCCTCCAATTTGAGGACACTTATAGTAATGCATTGCTACAGAGTGGATGTTACCGCATATCCCTCTGCTTCGAAAACCAATATATATTCCACGAAAGTTCCTCATACTAACTATTTTCTGAGATGTAAAATTTACAAGTGTATTACCTTGCATCACAGATGTATTTCGCAGTTCACCAATATATGTGTACGGCGATGTATTAGGATCGGGAACTGAAGAAAATGACGTAGAGCTCAATTGTACGTACAAACCAATGGAAAAATCCCAACGAATACCTGGAGCGCAGCATTTCAGTTGGTATCCCACAGTGATTGTGATTTCTTCTGCTGGTGTAGTACTAATATACTTCATCACATAATATGCATCATCTACATCAGAAGCCGCTACTTTGCAAACAGATATTACCCCCTTTTGTGCATACAGAAGCCACTGAAAAATTAAGAAAACAGCAGTTAAAAAAGTCGTAAATCAGATAAACAGTCATGAAAGGTGGCCTGTAAACAACCTGACATTACTGCTACTTTCAAGTCTCAGAAGCATTTCATCTTTTGCGAAAAGAACAAATACAAAATGAATGTCAGAGAAAAACTGTTAGTAGCCTCATTGCTAGACTAAACTTAAATCACATACTACAACTCACATAGATACATCCTAAAGCATGCCAATTGTGCAAAAAACATTCCAATACAACTCCTCTTGTTAAACTACAAACATAGTATTCAACAAACAAAACATGGAACGTAAATCCCGAATAGAAGTGTCCCCCTGAATGTAATTCCACCTATAAACTCAAATATCCTTCCGAATATAAGCTCCCCTAATATAAGCCCAGAGCTTACAATAGAGATTCTGTGTATAGATAGGACCTCTGTATTTACTTTTGTCTTTTTCTGAAGTTTTAAGCATTGAATGTTGTTAATACAAGTCATCGGTTAACCTAAAAGAAAATCTGAATACAAGCTCCCCCGAATATAAGGCCACCAAAAAATCCTCACCAGCTTCTATAAGCCCAGGGCTTATATTCGGGATTTTACAGTATATTTGAAAAATGTGTCAGAGCTGCCCAATGTTAATATGATATATATTATATACAGCATTTCAATTTTTAAAGACGATCGCCCATCTAGCCTTGCTGATTAACAACGGGCTATCTATTTACAGAAGAAATTCTAGAACCTTACGAAAATTTAAAGAAAAACCGTTCATATTTTAAAAAGTCTAAATATAAAGTGCATAAAATCAGCTAATATAAACTAATTATTTACAAATGCAATTTGAATGATGCCAGAGATGGTGCACGTTTTGCATCAGCTGAGAGGTCATCCCACGACATTGCTCATGAAAGAATATCCTTTTTTGCCTACTATTGAGCTATTCCATGTCACGTTTCACAATACTGGCATTCTCTATTTGCTTTCAAATAGTGCAAAACACCACTATCAATTTTAAATTCAGCAAAACAAGCCGCTAACAATTATATATTTGCTATTCCTACTTGGACTGTTGCTGTAAACATTCTTTGTTGGCACGTACTGCTTTTGCTGTAGTTGCAAGCGTGACGCAACGCAAGGGGCTCTTGTGAAAAAACGTGACAGAACGTGATGATCGGGGGGGGGGGGTGGATGGTTCAAGAATAGCAATTTTAGCATGACGTAATTATTGAACAGCTCCTTACCACTTTCAGAGATTATACTTCATTTTTACCGAGAAACATGTACTCTCACATTGCTACGTTAAGGCCAAGTTTATTTTGTCTTAGCCAGTCCATGATCTCCACTACCTCCATTTTTAGGTCTTCTAAAAGTTGTAGACGATTTTCATTGCTAGAGAAAATAATTGTGCCATCGGCATACATATTGGGGTGGAATGTTGATAGAGACTTTTGCAAAATCATTCATAAATAGAATGAACAGAAGAGGCCCCAAACACGAATCTAGTGGAATGCCGCAGGCGACTGCCGGTGTCTTTGAGGTATTCCCACTAAAGCAGTAATATTGAGTACGACCAGTTAGATATGACGTAAGCCATGTCAGCACCTTTTGAATGATACAATATTTCTCCAGCTTAGTCAACAGTATACATCATACACCTTGGATCTTGTCGGATCCAGACATTGATTGCCTCATGAGTAACTTTTTCCCATGGTTTTCTGTCATATACGTCATGGATAAGAGTGGTTGGGCTCTTACCGAAGTGTTGCAGGTATGTTTGTCGTAGTCTCCCTCGTGCTATTTTTCCAGGTATCAATCCAGTTAGAGATAGATGCTCCAATTTCTCTTTTCTGATTACATGACCCAAGAATTTCATTTGACTCATTTTGATCGATTTCAAGAATCTGTTATTATGGCCAATTTGCCTGAGGACAATTTCATTTGACTGTTTTGCTCTCCATGAAATTCGTAGCATACGCCTAAAGCACCACATCTCGAATGCTTGAATTTGTGACTCCATTGCTTTGGATATATTTCATGTTTCTGAGCAGTAGGTAAAAATTTGATAAATGTAGCAATTCAGCACACGAAAGTGTGAATTGAATTTCAGAGTTTTACTACAGAGAATTGACTTCATTGTCTTGAAGGCTGATTTTGCTTGTCCAAGTCTTATGTTCATTTCTTTATCCTCTAGACAACTCCATGATAGCGTGCAGTTAACAGTATATAATGTCTAATGGCATCAAAAGTTTTTCTGAGGTTCAAGAATAAACTTACATTAATCCTCTTTTCATCTATATTTGCGTACCTGGGATCGGTTACAGTCAGCAACGACGTGACCGTTGAATGAAGTTTGCGATTTTGTTAATGGATAAGAGATTATGCTTCTTTACAGAATGCTTCTTTAATACAGGAACATGACTCTGGAACAACCTAAGAGCTGATGTCAAAAATTGACAAACTCAAAATGAATTCAAAAATATACAAAATCAGTCGGGCACCCTTTCGCTAACTTCGTTAATTGTTAATCTTATTTTCTTATTCTACTATTTTGTATATAGTTCTTATTATAATTTCTTCTTTTACATGACCGTAAATAGGGTATTTATGTTCGGTTTACTTTGCAGGGCAGTATAAAAATCAGTCTTTGGCTGCATGCTTTATCCCGCTTAAAGAATTCAAAATGAAATGAATGAAACAAAATCATATAAAATGACATCTATATCATTATTTCAAAAGTTTTGCCTATATAAATCATTAGACAATATTTGACAACTCACCATCTGGTCTAGAGAAACAAAATAAATTCAGATTCTCTATCTTTGACTAGATAGAGGTAAAGCAAACTTCTAGAATTTTATGATAAGATGCACAATTTAATGGCAAATCTTTTTCCAGGAGGTGTGTAGATTATACTTCCATTCTTGGTTTATCAAGGATCAGAGCTGATTCAACGTGCTACAGCATAGCTTTACAGTTTACAAAAAGTAATATGAAAGCATATTATCATACAGATCGCTTGTTGCCTTTCTAATCATTCTTTGATTTATGACACAATTTAGTTACATAGATATGCACACAAGGGCGTAGCCATAGGGGGCACGAGATAAAACTCTAGGAAAGTCTACCTTTGCCCCTGTATGCACACAGTGAAATGGCAAGGCGACTTACATCTGTTTTAGAAGTATTCGTTGAACTGTTTCGAAATCGCCTATCCTCTACTGAAAATGGTAATTTGACATCAACTAGGCATAGAAGAAAGAGCAATAATATAAGATGGAGCAAAAACAACATTTTCTAAGATAAGAACCCTTTATCAGGAAATCCATATCACACCATGAAACTTCATATATGTTGTAAATACATGACTTAAATACAGAATCCATGAGAAATATATAACAAATTATAAGTTGAAATTCATGGCAATAATCTTGGCAGGTCAGGCAGTAACCAGTTATTGGAACTCCAAGAGAGAACTATTGAAATTAATCAACGTATTTAAAGAGCACATGAAATGAAATTTTTTCGCCTTGTATATCACAAACAGACACAAAAAAGACATATTTGATGTTTTTAAGTAAATATGATCCGCGAAAGTAATTTTAAATTAGTGTAAAAGAACGCGATTTTTTGTTGGTAAGACAGCACAGGAAAATGTCGAGTGACTGCGATGGAGTTGAACGTGGGAGAAAGAAAAATGGAGGAAGATACTGTGTAGCTGGCAGCCCAAGTCAACAGAGCTGTAGAAATAATAGTTATACTTCTGGCATTACGATGCATCAATTTCCTACGGACAAAAAGCTACGGCAAGAGTGGGCCAGGTTTGTTAGACGGCATAGGCCCAACTACAAAGCTCAAAGCAGATATGCAACTCTCTCCATTCATTTTGATGAACCAAGTTTTACGAGGCTGATAATAGCTCGCAAAAACGTCCGCTGGAGGAGAACTCTCATTCCAGGAGCGGTTCCAACAAGAGATTCTGTCAATCTTTATTCGCCGCGAAATTTATCACAACGTGACAAAAGACAGGTAACTACATAATACATATGTACATTCTTGATAAGGGAGTTTCCCTGAAAACCTGAGGGTATGACAACAGATCATACTTGACTGCAACTCTAGTCTAGAGATTTGTCGATATACTAATACAAATTCCAGAACCCAGAAATCAGCTCAATGATGATATGAATTTTTAGTACTATCTTGTTCAGTGCATTAGAATATATATCTATAGCCTTCAGTACTCTATATGTGCATTACTATTATTATGAGCAGTTCATCTTTCTGGACATGCTCAAATACCTTGGTTTTGATGAAAGACCTTGCTTATTTATTGCCAGGAGTGAACTAAACATT
>OLMO02000009.1:16740134-16763635 GCA_900291935.2 Cassiopea xamachana | reverse complement strand
CAGAGGTGCTAAATTTGCCAAATATTTTAGAAGTAGTAGAGCACTTTTCAAGTACATATGATTTACATGAGAAAAAAGCTGATAAGAAAATTGAGGCTCTGGAAAATAAGTGATTTTATTATTAAAACAATATGCATTACGTTTTGGTCTATTACTATTCCCGAGAATTTGCCGACTCCATGGCAACCTGGGGGCACTTTGCCCTCTTGCCCACTTAATATCCCCCGCTGTCTTTTTATATGGATACATTCAAGCAAATGCCAAGAGTTGATAGATTCGTAGTCTGAAAAAATGTTGTTGTGAATCAGAAGTCAGATCCTGAGCGATTTCTCCATTGATAGAAGATCGAAGTATAAATTTATTGCTGTTTTATACCAACAATAATTCAATTGTCCCCATGGAAATAATATCATAAAACCCCTTTGTTTGGAAAATACAGATACGTCAAAACACGCATATCTACACCAAAGAGTATGTACTTACGTCCTGAAAAGGTTTTGAAAGAAATTGTACTTCCATTAATCCGACCAATAGCCTTTGTGACGTTATTGACAGATGAAACATTGACGGTGTAAAATGTGAATGTATCCAATCCAGTTAAATTAAAGTATAGATTTCCTGTTGTTTCTTTTGCAGGATTTTGGTCTTTTGGTTCTTCAGTTTTATACCATGATATTTCATACTCCACTTGGTCTCCAGTACCACTATTGCTAGGTTGTACCCAACTTATAAATGCCCATGTAGAGCCAATGGATGTGGCGTTCAAAAGTCGCGGTTCAGTGGGTGGTTCTATTGCACGTAAATTGAAAAGAAATGTAAGATTCAACGAATATAGAATTTACTTTATCAACAGTAATGCAACACATAGAAAGCGAAGAAGTTGCAAAAGAAGTAAGGCATTTGTGTATAATTGGCAAAAAAGAACGGTTGGTGAAATTAAGTGGCAGTTTGAAAAAGGATAAATGTAACAATCTGTTTGCGCATAACTTTTGATTGGCGCACGAATGGGCGAGTGAGCATGCAATGATACAAGATGGATAACAAAAGAAATAGTAAAGTCTAGACATTTGCTACCAATTATGCGCCTACTAACTATAGCATTTAAATGTAATATTTGGTGAAATTACAAGCTACATATAAAAATTATATTTATTAAAATTATAATTATTAATTTTTTCTTTAATTCGCTAAAGAATGCGAGCTCAAATTACAATAAACAACCACAGCATTTCAATGCTGATTTCTTACAGTGGCATGAATATGTATTAAAATAATGTGATTTTGGATTGGTTTCCTGTCATAAGAAGGCAAATTCGAAGTTGGCAGAAAAAGAAGACCAATTTGCTTCATAGTTTCGGAAATTATAATAGGATACAAAAGTTAGTTACCTACCCTCACAGTCAACATCATAAACGTTCTTAGCTGTGGGCCTGTAAAATCCCGGAATACATTCACAGACAGATGTTCTTGGTAACTTCCCATCTACAACATTTTTGCCGCATGCTTTGCATCGATAATTCCCCTTAGTACCTTTGAAAGTCTTTGGCGGACACTCTGGAAACAAAATTTATGGAAATTCTAATTTATATCGATAGTTAGCAATGCAAGTTTGAGATAATTTGTAAAGGAATTCTGAAGAAAAAGATCAGAAGCTGCAAATAAAAGCTCCAACTAAGGGAGCTCTCATTTCTACTGTTAGGTACAGCGGTGGAAAACTGTTTGGAGAGGTGTCAATTTTTCTTGCATTTTATTGGGGTATCAAATTGTTTTGCCAATTCATGATGGGTTATCACAATTTTTGAATAAATTCCTATCACAAAAGCTATTCACACGCTTAGTGGAAACTGTTATCTTTTTCTAAATAAATTTCTATAAAGGTGGTAGCATTTTCCATAAAATATTTAAAATTTATTTTTAAAAATCACTTGGTGTTCCTTGCTTCTCTGATTCCTTTATTTTTCCCAAATTCCTACATATGTAGATTGCGTTCTTTGGCGCTCTCAAACTTTAGATGCAACTTTAGTGACAGAATTAGCAAAACTATTGGGGTATTAAAGTTTACTAGCGTTCTTAAATGGGATATCAAATATCAATGAATATGGTGAATGGGGTGTGCAAGATTTTTCTTGTCTCAAAAATTATTCCACTCTGTACCTAGCATAAAAGACAGCTCACTAATTAGAATACAGATACGGAAATAATATACCATCTATCTTGTGACATAACAACACTGACATTACTGTATAGCAGAAAGAAGCCAAATGTGCAATAGCATTTCAATAGAATGTTTATTGAGAAATCTTCACTACAATGAGCTGCTATACAACACTTCAAGTGGCAAATCTAAAGAAATCATAGTGAAATACACACTTCAGATGAACAAAAAGAGCATTGTACTTTATGAAAAGGAAACGTTAACAATAATATTCCAGTGTGCTGAGAAAGTTTCCTCGATAAGAATGGCTTCACACAATAACTACCATTAAGCTTTTCAGAATATCTCACAAAGATGTACATTACAGCATAAGAACTGTTATAAATAAGTTTGCGAAAAAAACTAATTATGATAAAAGAGGTTGCAGAGTGATTAAGCATGATAAACTGGTACGTCCAAAGCAATGGTTTACACCACATTTGAAATCCATAAAAATTCCTCAAGGAATCCATTGCAGCATTAAGGCCTTTGACGATATTACTCTTCATAACTTAGGGATGACAATATAGCAAATATCTCTGAGCATAATATATGCAATTTGGTGATATACTTGACTTCTGATACATAGACATAAAAAGAAAAGTTTCAAAAGTGAGACTTTTATTGGCAAAAGTTTTTCTATTGATGCTGTTTTGAAAGAATACACTTGAAACTGCTTACACTTTCAATGAAAGGGGCCACCTTTAATATCCGAATAATTTTGCAAACTTCTACCCCTCCTCATTGGACATTCTTATCGGAGTTTTGGTTAACAGCCCCTTTCCCTGTACGTGCGGACACAGACTGAAACCTTTTCTAGAACTCTGGAAGCTTAACCCAGTTTCCAGGTGAACCTTCGCCTATGTACTGAAAAGAAGAGCAGCCAAGAGATTTCAGAGGCACAATGGCCAAGAAAATCACGAGGTCCCAGCGACCGAAAGGCGTACAAAATCTTGAGGGTCTGGTAATGAAATCAAGGAAATTAGGCTCTTTAGCTATGTTTTCCTTCTGTTCCCTTTCTCGGTGGCTCTGCTGACAAGTAAAGAGTACAAAAAATTAGGTACAAAGGATGTTCGCTTACGGCCAAACATCTACCTTCACCTGTATTTCTTGAGTATCTTGCTAACCCCTCACCCCCCATGATACGGACGTTCTAAGGAATCTTTCAAGGACGAAAATTCAAATGTTTTAGATGTAAACTTTGGTTCTTGTTGTGACTTTTATTGGTGCTGGCGGTAGCATGGTAATCTATACTGGACGATTATGCGTAACTTTTCGTTGACCCTAAAAGCCATTAAATTTTTCATTTGGAGGCTACTATTTTTCATAGTTAACACAGACAGTATGGGACAATAACTTAACGTGACTCAATTAAAATTACAGCTTTCCCATTTACAATACCATCGTACTATCGTACTGGTGAATGTCTTCACATCATTGTAGTGTGACCTCCTTGCTAAGTTATTTGAAATTTTTTAACTGATTCTACAAAATTGAACTAAAAGCCCCCTAAAATACTTTCTTCTAAGTGGGTTCCCCACAGCACTCCCAATGCGAAAAAAATAATGCAAAAGGTAGCTATCTCACATATTTAACATTCTTAAAAGGGGAAAGATTTTAGTACCGTGGAAATTGCAAGTTAGGTCACCATATGCCTATTCTTACTGTCAATTTTAGCTTTACAAAAATGCACTGACGTCATATACATATAAAATACTGAAGAATTTGTCTAAGTAAAGATGTCTCCATCTCCGAATTTCAAAAGACTATCATATACCACAGCCTAATCAATTATGTGTGGCAGAATTCTATCGATGCGTAAATCGACTGCCACGTTAAGTTGCCCTATTTCCGCCCTATTTCCACACTAGTTGTAAATTAATTCAATTCGTAAAGACAATCGAGACTGAACCTAAACGAGGCTTTAGAGGGGAGATGCAATGTGATAGGTCAGTAGCTAGAAACTCAGAAAGTAGAATGCTTCATTCTGTTTGCTACGTTATTAGAAGCACCATCAAAAATTGTGGCCCTAACGTTTCGTACAAACATTTTCATTCATTCTCAATTGTATTTTACTATTTCATTTAATAGGACTATTGGTCAGTAATCAATGAAACTGATGTCATTCATAATAGGCACCCTATCTTGCTTATAATTTTTCTAGGAATAAATACGTATTCTATACGGGGTATTACGGAAAATGTTAACTAAAACTCAAAATGCAATATTCGGTGAAATCTACTTTCTGACAGAAATATACTGCCTAAAAGAGAGTATCTCAATTAAATCTCAAACAAACAAATAACACCTGGACAATAAGCAAGCTTTATAGCTTTACACAGATAATATAGAGATAGATGCCCATAGCACTTCAAATGAGTTCTGAAATGTCTCATAGCACAATTTATACACGTAACGAGATAGATACAAAAACAGAATTTTCTTACCAATGCATTGAGACACAGACAAGCTTTGATAGCCAGCTGAGCAATAACATCTTCCATAGAATTTTGCTGTTCCATTTGTATAACACAGCATGAAATTGTTATCTGTTTTGTCTGTTTCTGAATGTGCAATGCACTTGCCACCAATACGCAATACTGCTGTTGAAGAGGTTGGTGCAGCTGTTGCAGGAAACACCATTTGCTCCCCTCCAATTTGAGGACACTTATAGTAATGCATTGCTACAGAGTGTATGTTACCGCATATCCCTCTGGTTCGAAAACCAATATATATTCCGCGAAAGTTCCTCATACTGACAACTTTCTGAGATGTAAAATTTACTCTCTCTGTACCTTGCAACGCAGATATATTTCGTAGTTCACCAACATACATGTATGGTGATGTATTTGGATCGGGAAATTGAGACAATGGCGTAGAGCTCATTAGTACGTACATGCCAATGGAAAAATCCCAACGGATATCTGGAGCGCAGCATCTCAGTTGGTATCCCACAGTGATTGTGATTTCTTCTGCTGGTGCAGTACTAATATATTTCATCACATAATATGAATCTACTACATCAGAAGCCGCTACTTTGCAAACAGATATTAACCCCATTTGTGCACCCAGAAGCCACTGAAAAATTAAAAAGACAGCAGCTAAAAAGCGGTAAATCAGAGAAACAATGAAAGGTGGCCTGTAAACAACTTCTGACATTACTGCTACTTTCAGAACACAGAAGCATTTCATCTTTTGCGAAAAGAATAAATACAACATGAATGTCAGAGAAAAACTGCTAAAAGCATCATTGCTGTACTAAATGTAAATCACATGCTACAATTCACATAGATACACCCTAAGGTATGCTAATTGTGCAAAAAACATTCCAATACAACTCCTCTTGTTAAACTACAAACATAGTGTTCAACAAACAAAACATGGAACGTAAAATCCCGAATATGAGTCCCCCTGAATGTAATTCCCCCTTTAAAAAAACTCAAATATCCTTCCCAATATAAATCCCTCAAATATAAACCCAGGGCTGTGTGCATAGATATGACAATGAATGACCATGGACAAAGCATATATACAGCCTCTGTATTTACTTTTGTCCTTTTCTGAAGTTTAACCCATTGAATGTTGTTAATGCTAGTCATCTGCTAGCCTAAAAGACCCTCTGAATATAAGCCTCCCCCCGAATGTAAGCCCACCAAAACATCCTCACGAGCCTCTATAAACCCAGGGCTTATATTCGGGATTTTACGCTATGTCAGTAAAATTTGTCAAAGCTGTCTATTGTTATCATACTATACATGATATACTGCATTTCAATTTTAAAGACGATCGCCAATCTAGTCTTGCTGATTACCAACGGGCTATCTATTTACAACAGAAAATCTAAAACCTTACGAAAATTTAAAGAAAACAAAGTTCATATTTTAAAAAGTCTAAATATAAAATGAACAAAACCAGCTAAAACAAAACAACTATTTACAAATGCAATTTGAATGATGCCAGAGATGGTGCATGTTTTGCATCAGCTGAGAGACCATTCTACTATTTTGATCCTCATGAATGAATATTCTTTTGTGCCTACTATTGGGCTATTTCCTGTCACGTGTCACAATTCTGGCAGTCTCTATTTGTTTTGAAAATAGTGCAAAACTCCACTATCAATTTTAAATTCAGCAAAACAAGCTGCTAACAATTATATATTTGCTATTCCTACTTGGACCCTTGTTGTAAATATTCTTTGTTGGCACTTACCGCTCTTGCTGTAGTTGCAAGCGTGACGGAACGCGAAAGGGTCTTGTGAAAAGACGTGACAGAACGTGATGATCGGGAGGGGGTGGGTGGTTCAAGAATGGCAATTTTAGCATGACGTAATTATTGAACAGTCCCTTACCAATTTCAGGGATTATACATAATTGGTTACCGAGAAACATGCACTCGCACATTGCTACATTAAGGCTTAGTTTATTTGGTATTAGGGAGGTTTAGATCCAGTACGAGTACGAGTACGAGTACGAGTTCACCCCCCGCGTAACTTGACACTCGTACTCGTACTCGTACTGCAAATTTGTGTGTTTAGATATCTCCGCCTTCAAAACGACCCCTGGATTTATTGAAATCAATAGATCTGCGTCTATATTCAAATTGTTTAGTGAATTGTAGGATACTATAGGACCCTATCGTACTGTGAAGATAAACACGAAGCTATTACTATATCCCTCGAAAGCCAGTGCCTTCTTTTACTAAATTTTCGCTATCGTGAATGAAGATGAATCGCTGTCTGAAATTCGCATGAACAAGAATGACATTCCGAGTCTTGACGATGCTGTTGGATTATTCTTGAACTGTTTTAATAACTTAAGTCCCTCGTTCAACTTTGGAATATACGTTCTGTGAAAGTCTTTCCATTTAGTCCCCATCCATGGCTAGGCCGTTTCCAGAAGTTGATTATGACCGAGTGGTTCCACGACAACAGCTCTTAAATAAGGCTTTACATTGTGTTTCTTTTCAAAACAAGAGGTTGCCTTTGAACATCTGCTTCTTATCGAGGCAATTCCTTATGAATTGCCCATTTACTTTTGCCAATATTATCAATTCCAAACTCGTTCTGTTCAGTACGAGATTTGCTGAGAAACTCGTACTGAACGGCTGCTTCGAGTACGAGTTGTGACGGTGATTCCCTCTCAATATGCGTAGATCGGTTGCGCAGTTGAAAACTCGTACTCATACTCGTACTCGTACTGGATTTAAACCTCCCTATTAGCCAGTCCATGACCACCTCTACCTCCAATTTTAGGTCTTCTAAAAGTTGCAGAGGATTTTCATTGCTAGAGAAAATAATTGTGCCATGGGCATACACATTGGGGTGGAATGTTGATAGAGACTTTTCAAAGTCATTAATAAATAGAATGAACAGAAGAGGCCCAAAACACGACCCTTGCGGAATGCCGCATGCGACTGCCGGTATCTTTGAGGTCTTCCCACCAAAGCAGCAATGTTGAGTACGTAAACAATGTCCGTTCCTTTTGAATGATACAATATTTCTCCAGCTTAGTCAACAGTATATCATGTCTAATGGCATCCAAAGCTTTTCTGAGGTCCAAGAATAAACTTACATTAATCTTTTTTTCATCTATATTTTTGTACCTGGGATCGGTTACAGTCAGCAACGACGTGACCGTTGAATGTAGTTTATGATAGGCAAATTATTTAATGGATAAGAGATTATGCTTCTTTACAGAATGCTTCTTTAATAGAGGAATATGACTCTGGAACAACCTAAGTGCTGATGTCAAACATTTACAAACTCAAAATGAATTAAAAAAGATTTTCAAAAGCAGTAGGGCATCCTTTCGCTAACTCCGTCTATTTTAAATCTTATTTTCCTATTTTATCTTTGTATATAGTTCTTATTGTAATTCCTTCTTTTAAATGAATGTAACAAGGGTATTTATGTTCGGTTTACTTTGTAGGGCAGTATAAAAATGAAATGAATGAAACAAAATGATATGACATCTATATCATTATTTCAAAATTTTTCCCTATATAAATCATTAGATAATATTTGACAACTTACCATCTGGTCTAGAGAAACAACATAAATTCAGACTATCTATCTTTGACTAACTGGAGGTAAAGCAAATTTCTAAAGTAGAGGCTTGCACATTTGCATTTGTAAAGGATATTTATTTGAGCACTTTTTTATATCGGGTAGATGTGATGAAACTACACATAAATTTTCGATATGGAGGTTTTAACACCTTTTATTTATTGCAGGAGTTTCAGTGATATGGGTCATTAAATGTGCGTGACTTTTGAAAAGCAGCTTCTCACGATATCTAATGCGTGCGAGCTGTTTATAATCACGTCCACGTGACATACGCGCGCGACTTATTTTCGACAAGCAACTTCGCGACGTTCACGACATTTTATGCGCACCGACAATTTATGCAGCCATATACGTTTATTATAAGAAGTAAAATTTAATGGTGAAGCTTTTGCCAGGAGGAGTGTAGGTCACACTTCCATTCTTGGCTTATCAACCATCAGCGCTGATTCAATGCGCTACAGCATAGCTCTACAGTTTAATAAAAATAACATGCAAGCATATGATCATACAGATCGCTTGTTGCATTTCTAATCATTCTTTGATTTATGACACAAGTTAGTTACATAGATATGCACACATGGACGTAGCCATGGGGGGCACGAGGGGAGAGGTGCTGCACTCCTCAATATGTAACTCAATATGTCACCACATTTACCAAATATCAGTAGTACTCTTCAACTTTGCATTGCTGATAAAACTCGAGGAAAGTCCTATTTTTCGGCCAATTGGGCTCACAAGAAGTATGTTTGTCAGCAAATCTGGGTCACCCAGGGCTGCCGAGAGAATTCTGAGGCCGAGGGGCAAAAATAGAGAGACGAGGAACCCTGCGAGCAAAGCGAGCTTAGCAATTTTCAGGATCTTGAAACTAACTTTGGAAAATTACTGCTGTTTTGCTTTATGAGGCTCCTAAGACCTTGAGGCATTGGGTATTATGAAGCCCCTTGGATCCTGAGGCCCTGGGGCAATTTGGCCCCACTGCCCCCTCTCGGCGACCCTGTGTGCACCCGACCAAAATTTCTTTACCTTTGCCCCTGTATGCACAGAATGAAATGAAAAGATGACTTACATTTGTTCCAGAAGTACTTATTGAACTGTTTTGAAACGTCCTATCCTCTGTTAATGAAAATGGTAATTCGACATCAACTAGATATAGAAGAAAGAGGAATATGCCAAGATTGAGCGAAAACAATATTTACTAAGATGTGAGCCCGTTATCAGGAAACCCATATCACACCAGGAAGCTTTATATATGTTGTAAAAGCACGACTTAAAATACAGAATCCATGAGAAATATATATGAGATAGGAAAGTATAAATCTGAAAACAAAGGAAAGTGAAGCATATACAATTGATAATAAAGCCATATATGTCTGCCAAACAATGACACATTATACAAACAAGAAGACATCATTAAAACACGTGAACGCATGAGCTGCCCTCGCACGTACAAAAGCATACTTTCCGAATACTTGCAGGCACATTTTTTCGCCTGGGTTTCAAAGTTTCTATTATTCAGGCTTCTTTGTATGTTGAGCACAAATGATAAGTTGAAATTCATGCCAATAATCTATCATTGAAAAATTGACAGGTCAGGCAGGAACCAGTAATTGGAAAGCCAAGAGAGAAGTATTGAAATTTATCAACTTGTTTAAAGTAAAATAATCGATTTGGTTGGAAGTTACATTTTACCTCTTAAGACAACAAGAGTTATTAAAAATAATCGACTTCTCTAACGAAGAATGGTCGAATTTTTGGGAAAGAAGTGCGAACTTTACAGGCATGCATGACTTTCCCATTTGTCTCCCAAATACCCTGTAT
The DNA here is from genome assembly GCA_900291935.2 of Cassiopea xamachana. Classification (NCBI taxonomy): domain Eukaryota; kingdom Metazoa; phylum Cnidaria; class Scyphozoa; order Rhizostomeae; family Cassiopeidae; genus Cassiopea; species Cassiopea xamachana. The sequence continues at coordinate 16,753,559 of OLMO02000009.1, read as the reverse complement.
TCTATAGGCAATTTAGAAATTAGACAATATACTGGATAATACTGGATATCTCAATTGGTTGAGAACTCATTAGAAAAACGCCACATCCAAGGTGGCTTAGCTTGAATATCAATGTCTTTTTTTTAACAAAGTTTATAAAGAACTATAAATAGACAACGTTAGCACAGTACTTAGTTTTGCTAGGGGTAACTAATTCGCAAAACTCAAAGAGGAGGAGTGATAAGGCTGTCAATTCTCTTCAGTCTCCAAAGGAAAGGATATTTCATGTCCATACGTTAGTGGAAAGCTTATGCATCGTAGTGCAAAAATACGCTTTACGACAGAGTGTCACCTTCAGGCCTGTTCTTAATTTGTTCTCAATGTTTCATCAAATTTCTGGCTCCTGGTCTTATAAAATTGTTCTTATAAGAAGATTGTACTCCATAGTTCTGTATGGCCAAAGTGTCCTTGTTTGCATGGGATCTCTCTCTAGGTGCACCATAGGAGATAAAGTAAAACTTATCAATATTTCTAACGAAGAATGGTAGGCTTTGTTGGAAAAAATCTGTTGCTTCACAAGGACACAGGAGTTCCCCACTTTTCTACGACATGTAGTGTACATTATGCCCACTACTTCACTATATGGCCTAAGTGCCACATATTTCCTTGGTGTGTCTCTTTAGGAACACCATAAGGAAAAGCTGTAAATCGTCGAATTTTCAAGTGCAGAAAGACCAATGTCAATGGAAAACTTTAAAAAAATGCGAAGGAGACACAATTTTCCGTGTTTTGTCTCACATATGTTCCGTATTCACTACCCATATTCCAGGGGAGCCACGGGGCCATCCTTCCTCAAACGGTGATATTCCCTATCGCAAACAATTGTCTCAAGAGATTTCCCACATGAAAAAGACATTAAAATTAATCAGATACCCTCCCCAAAGCGCAGCTCTGGATCCTCCCCTGCCGGTATCGTACTGGATATACTCTAAGCTGCTTATTAGTGGGTCTTATGGCAATTACTGCAACTCTAGTTTTTCTCTGTCTACCATCCTCTCATTTTCACTTCTTCTTGCTATTAGTAATGCAATTTTACTCTGAACAACTCTATTTTAGCTGCTATTAATAGGCCGTTCTCTTCGACTGTTTCAATGGTGATTTCTGACGTCAGAGTGGATGTCATCGCAGTGGAAAGAAATATTTGCTCGACTCACAAATCAAGGAATTCAAGAGTTAACAAAAGCGGAATATGCGATATAATAAACTTTTTCTCATGCTCTTATGATGAATATCAACATCTTTGGAATTAAAAAAACTTGTCTTGCCATTGCTGGTCCCCTTTAAGTGTCAAAAATAGTTGAATGTATCGCATTGTGTTCTTCAATGAAGCAACTTCTTTTAATGAAACCAAAATTATTTGTTATTATTATTATTAACGAATCTTTAAACAGGATTTTTCTACAGTCATATCATATTTACGCTAGGTACATATATATATACTGTTATCACAGAAGTCCTGTTAAATAAATAAAAATCAAAACAAAAGGAAAATAAATCTATGTGCCATAAGTTATAAGTAAGTGTTAAAATACTAATTTAATTGCTTCTTAAAAGTTCTATAGTTAGTTTCTTTCCTCGTGTTTTCGGGAAGTTCATTAAAAACTATAGCTCCTTGGTAATAGGTCGATTTCCGCGCTGCTTCCAACTTTATTTTAGGGATATCTAATTTCGTTCCATTGCATCTTGTATTTGCTGTAGTTTTTCGTATCGTGTAGTACTTCTTAAATTCACTACAAATATCGTCATTATGTAGACACTTGTGTACGAAGGTGCATAGTTGCTTCCTTTTGATGGATTCAGCTTTTGGTATTGTTTCGCTATTGCCAATTATCAATTGGGTTCTATCCTCAACTTTTTCGATTTTGCTCTTTATATGGGGTGGAGTTGAACCATAGAGTGACAGTGACCCATAAGTAAGAATAGGGACAATAATGGCCTGATATATCAGTTTGGTCGTTTTGGCATCCATGAAACTTCGCATTTTTCTCAAAAGAGGTACTCTCGAAGATGCCTTTTTGATTATTGCAGCTAAATGTTGGGACATATTAAGAGATGAGGTCAATGTCAGTCCAAGGTATTTGTAGGTTTGTGTGGCTGCGATAGGAGTAGAATTGTGGTACAGTTGTAATGTGCTATTATCCGTTTTGTTCAGTCGTTGGCTTGTTCCAAACATCATCACCTCAGTTTTACCTTTCTTACAGTTGATTATAAGTTCATTTTCCGCAAGCCAGTCAGACAGTGAGCTGAAATCCTCCTCTACGCGTTTTTGGATTACATCAGTATTTTTGTCAGCACAAAAAATGACCGTGTCGTCAGCATACATTACTATACCGCAATGCAAGAGAGTTTCTACAGCATCGTTAAAGTGCAAAATAAATAAAAGAGGCCCTAATATGGATCCTTGTGGAACGCCACAGTATATTGGGTATAGGCTTGATGTCGTGCCTAGGAAAGATACTTGCTGTTTTCTACCAAAAAGGTAACTAATTAGCCACTGATACTCAGCTCCTGAGATGCCATATGAAGGGAGCTTATTGATAATGGAGGCATGGGAGATGGTGTCAAACGCTTTGCTCATGTCAATAAAAACCGCACCCGTTAGTTGTCCTTTATCCATATTTTTTCTTATTTGATCCGTAAAGATTGCAGTTGCCTGTTCAGTGGAGCGGTTCCGGCGGAATCCAAACTGCCTGTCTGATATTAGATGGTTGTTTTCAAGATGGTCCATGAGTTGTTTATGGACGCACTTTTCACAGATCTTTGACAAAGCCGGTAGAATACTGATAGGACGATAATTATCAAAACTGTCTTTTGCGCCTGATTTGTATGCCGGTGTTATGCGTGCCATTTTTAAGTCATTCGGAAACATTCCTGTTTTCAAGGATAGATTTATTATGAATGTCAAAGGTTTTGCAATAACATATGCTGTATCTTTAAGGTAGCAGGTTGGTATATTATCCACACCGGTTGCACATTTTCTTTCTAGTTTTCTTAGTTGTTTTAGGATGTCTTGTTCAGTCACTGTTTGAAACCGGAAACGTGAAGCCTTATTCACACGTAGTTTACCGAATTTCCATGCAAAATTTGTTAATGGTAATGCTTTCTCCTTCAGTTTTAAGGCAATGGAGGAGAAGAATTTGCAAAATTCCTCATTAATGGTTTTTTTGTCATTGACGAGCTTTTCTCCGATCTTGAACGTTTTCGCCGAGGCTTTATAATTCAATGATTTGTATGGAAAAATTTCTCTAATTGTTTTCCACAGCGAATCCGGTTTGAATCTGTTTTCCTGAAGTTTTGTACGGAAATAGGAGCGTTTAGATCGAATGAGCTCATTTTGAACAAAGTTTCTTTTCCGACGATATTCATTCCAATCCCTAGGTAGTTTTGATCTTTGTGCTTTTCGTAAAAGTTTGTCACGTGTATTCATATGCTGCTTGAGTTCGCTGTGTAGCCATGGTGATGGTTTTCCTTTAACTCTTTTTGAGATTAAGGGGGCATGTCGATTAAGTGCGTTAAGTAGGATTTGTTCTAAACATTTGTAGGCAGAATCAGCTGTCTGTAGTAGAAGCACATTAGCGATTTCCTTATACCTTTCTATCTGTAAAACCGCACATTTCGGACTCAGCTGTGCACTCGCAGGCACAACATATTTTTAATGAGCCCTGCAAACAACAAGTCCATAGACACTGGGGGCAGGGGAAATTGCCCCCAATAATTTAACAAGGTTGCATAAAGAAGTGTTCTATACCAGTTTTCAAACTCTTAGCAGGAGCGGAACCCTAAAGAGAGATTCCATTGCCTCGAGGAACTCCTATTCATACAATCGTTTTCTTTTCTATAAGAATACCTAACTTTTCTGAGCTTCTTTATTCTTAAGATGTCCTAACTTTGAGCCTAGCATTATTCTTAAATTATTCTTAAATACAAAATGTGCAACTTTGCCTAAAAAATATAAGGAATATATTCCAATCTTTGTTGATATTACTATATCACAAAACTAAGCATGAGTTTATATTTTGGTTCTAATACTTAACAGAACTGTTAAAAACAGTATCAAAAATCTTCTGTCTTGATAAAGCTTGAGTATTGTTCTTGAATTATTCTTAAATTTCAGAGAAAGTGAGCCTAAATATTCTTATAAAACGTCATTCTTATAAAAAAATTGTACATCTGTGCAAGAGAATCATAAATTACTGTCGATTGTAGCATTTGCGTAACTTCTGGTTGAACTCTTGCATTGTACTGTCAGGGCCTTACGGTTCTGTATAATCGTGGTTGAAAATCACTGCTTTACACTACTTTTTTCTCATTTTTAATTGACTTCTACCAAATCTAGAGTCTAGGAGCATCACTACACAGATACGCGACATGCAGATATACTGTATGACAGATTTATTAAGCCTTTCTTTCAGTTTTTGACCAAGCTTTGCAGGAATGTCTGTTTTCAGCTAGAGAGTAAAATGCAAGCACTTCAATTCTTGCATTTGCTAACCCACTGCAAAGATAATGTGTATGTGCTCATATTGATCCTTTTGGGACAGTGCACTATTTCTTTCTGAGTGCACTCCATGCAGCAAATGCAAGGTATCAGGGGAAGGTTTGCCTTTTCCTCAACCTACTGGCATAAGATCATTTTGCTTCTAGCATTGGCACATATGCATGAAATTTCAGTATAACTAGGTTGAGGAAGCAGATTCTCCTTCATACCATCAACATTGATGATGAAAATAACTGTCTTCTACTTTGCAAAAAGGGCATTTTCTAGAGCTCTATAGGGTGTGACTTCAAAAGACTTTTCTGGGGGCAAATCCCAAGAACCTCCATATCTTACCAGCACACTGATTAAATCTATTTGGGCACATACATTTTTAATTATTGATGTAGGTATGTAACATATAAACAATCCTGGATCTTCATTCAACTTCTAAATCTGTGCTTCCTCTCCCCACCCCTCATCCAGTTCAGTGGCATATGGGCCTTAGAAACAATGAATAAACAGCAAATGTGGTCTCCAGAGTGCTTGTCTACAATTTTAAATAATTCTGTTTGAGGAACATCTTGATCAGTAACTGAAATTTTCATACCATCTACCCAGCAATAAAAGTAGATCTGGTAGCAACATTATGCAAATAAAGACTGCAGGAAGGGCAATATCATATTAAGTGTTTCATACTGTTCTGCCAACTTTTTGCCTAAAAATTTTAATTAATCTCAAAATATCTTGAAAACCAGAAGAATGCTAATACTAAACCATACTAGTTTCTGAAAGCCTATTATATGAGCTGTTGGAAAAGCCTAGGGTTTGGTATGAGCATTCTTCTGGATTTTGAAATAAGTCTGCTTCCAGTGAGAGGAGTTTCCTGTGATAATTTGATGGCCTAAAATCTCATATAACTCTCTAAGAATCATGAGAGTTGAATGATTTCACATGTTGAACAACACTACATTTTTAGAAAGCAGCTGCTTTGGCTTTTACAAATCCAAATGTTCAGTTGCTTGCACTCATCTACATACTGAAACGAGATATTATGCACTTGGTAGACAATCACTAAGTGACTGTGATGCTAAATCGCATACTATCCAGTGATGTAGTTCTGAGAGTTAAAGACAAACAGTACATTATCTTGACTCTTGACAATAACTTCATTTATTTTTTTAGTAATACAGCGCCATTTTGAATGTTCAGGACTAGCACAAGTTTTACAATGATGCTAGCTTTCTTCCTCTCTTGGCTCACCATTGAATCAGATGCATACTGTATTTGCTGTATTGTGTCAACAAGATTTGCCTGTTGTGAAATCTTTGGAAAAAGTTGGGTTCCAATTGCACACAAAACCTTGTGACAAATCTCCATGCCAGCTTCATCAAGTGTACCAATAACTTTTCCACAAATCAAGCCTAGCTACTCTCCGATAGATCTCTTTGTAAGCATTTTATATCATCATGGGTTTGGTACGTGGACTCCCCCCATTATCAACTGATGAAACAATTTTGGACATGACATAATGAATTTTGACCCCATATAATCAAAATATGGCCTAGGATCATGAACAATAACAGCTGCTAGGCTCCTCTATGGCTTACTCACTGAAAAAACCATGTCATTGTACACTAGAACAGTGCAATGGTTTCATCTAGCTATAAATTCATTTCTAAAAATTCTATAAATGCTGTCATTAGTTGATCATACCTACGTATTATTAGGAAATGCTATGGGACGGCTATATCTAGAACTTAAAACTCTTTGTGGATTAAACAACTCAATATAGCTCACTATAACAATATAGAGATTTTATATAGAGACATAAAATTCAATTAGTATTACTATTCTTGAACATAAGGGGAAATACTTACTTCTATCTCCAACAATAGGACTTAAGAGATCAGCTTTGCAGGGGGCCAAATCTAAAAAATACTTTCCTGTGGAACCCCCAAAAGATTATTTTGATCAACTGTTGGTATAAATACTACTTCTAGCCTATAAATATGTTTGTATTCAAGATGATGGGTAAATATATCATGGAGTCCCAATAGAGAGTAAACCGGACAAATAGTCCACTGTAATCTTGATCAATATCTGAATTTTTCATACCATCTACCCAGCAATAAATGTAGATCTGGAGGCAACATTATGCAAATGAAGACTGCGGGGAAAGTCAATGGCACCAAACCTAACAGCGCCAATGATCCTACATATATGTGCTCTTGCATACTGTAATTACTAGAATAACCACCACAGTGTCAATTTTTTTCTCAAGCTTCAAAATGCCATGCTTGTTCAAAGGCAGAACTTAATTTCAAAGAAAAGAAACAAAATAATTTATAACAATGCAATATCCCTTTTCAATGAACCAGTACAGAATAACAAGATAACCTGTACATTTACTTTGAACTCCAACACAATGTAAGAATGCAAGTATTTTCCGAAGTTTATGAAGAAATAAAGTAGACATTGTACGACTTATTTGTTTTGTCTTGTATGCTTTGCATGTCATGTCAAAAATATCCAACAGCATTGAACCAACTGTAGTCTCATCCTGAGTTTTATTGTGGTGCTTATTCAAGGGCAGCGCTTATTAGCAATCCAACCAAAAACTGTGGCACTTGTTCTAGGGTGGTACTTATTCAAAAGGTGGTTCTTATTTGAGTAATTATGGTACGTTCCAAAGTTCAACAATTGCACACATGCATATGCTACATAAATACTTGTTACTTTCATTTAATTATCAGAAAATGGCATTGGAATTTCTTAACTTGGATTACCATCTCCTGTTTTCCATTGGCATGGTGCTACAAGAGTTTTTAAGATATAGAAGGTGAAAATAGTTTCCATATGCATATAAAACCATTTTCAAAGCTTCTCTTCATATCCTGGACTGCACTGCAGAGTATGACATTTTTGGACAAGACTTCTGATGTGCAAAGGAAAATTCACCATTTCTTTCTAAAGAAGAGAGTGTATTTCTCTGAGAGAAATACACTCTTTCTGTTATGCTGAAAAGGATAAATTTACCCCATCAGCCTGGATTGATCAGATTATGCTGACTCAGAAAGAAAAAGGAAATTTGCTGGATGTCTTCCTCAAAATTTCTCAATGCTCTTGGTTGAAATATCTTTTATTTTGTGCTACCACGATTACAGATTACCATTTCTCTTCACTATACGAAATTCTTCCTATTGCTTTAAAATCCATATATTCTCAGTTATGATCAGAACACCCACAATGTCATATTTTTTAAACTTCATAGTATTTATGCAACACCCACAATACCAAATAAAACTTGAAAACCATAACAGAACAAATACACAAACATTCTAAGCTGTTGTGAATTTAATCAGGTTCTGATTGAGGTTGCCATAGTAATTAGGACTATGCACAGCTATACTGATTGTGATGGCCATGCTCAAAAACTAAGCGAACTGCAGGAGCTTCAAAGTAATAAACATTTCCTGTGTGCACATGCCATAATCTGCGGACTGGTCCACACCAATGCTTCTGAGTAGAGGCTATTTGTATAAATTAAGAGTATTTTAGGATTATCCTTTCCTGCTAATATGGAAGACAAACTCTAAAAATACTCTCTATTTACACATATAACTCTCTACATCTTAAGCAACACTTGTTACATCATAGAAATGGCGGTAATTACAATATCATTACAAGTGTAAGATATCAGAACAAGAGATGATGATCCAAGTAAAAAGAACTTGCGAATAGCAACCTTTAGGCTAATTGTTCAATTCGAAGGAGTGGATTTCAAAGACAACAGATATCACACAGTACAAACAGAACTAGCATATACAATATAAATTATAAATTTAAATCACCTCTTTCACCGAATGATAGACATATCCTGCTGCAGACAATGAGTGACAACCATATAATTTTGGCAGCCATTTTCGTTGTAATTAGAAGTTGCTTATCACTCTTTTGAATATGCTAATCATAGAAAGTGCCACTCTTCGATACGTCTACTCCCAGTTTTGATGCATAAAGCTAGATTATTGCTGTATTAGAACCGGGTTGCTTGATGAGAAATCAACATCCATCGATTTGTCATTCCGCATTCTTCAAAACACTAAAGCTCCGTAGTGCTTCAATTCGGTGGTCAAAAATGAACAACGGACTTCTCTCATTTCGACTGAGATACGCAGCAAAAAGTCTAGTTTAATGAATAAGACAAGAACAAAGCAAAACAACTTTGAAACCTTTTCCAGATAAGCATCAAATAATTCATTAAAAAGTATATGTGAAACTAACAGATCACATCAGCTCATTTTCGCATGTATTTCCATTTCTATAGGGGTAGGCACTTTTTAGGATGGCTGAGAACCAGGCGAACTTTTGACGTCATACCAAAACATAACAGATATGTACAGATGATAATGGGCTATCTCTATTATTACAATCTGCAATCCCTACTAGACCTGCTTCATTATTAGAGTAAGGGCAGACACTTTCACGGGCAGAAAGGTTCACGATGTCAGCGATATTTGCTTTTCGCGCAAAAGTTTCTGCCTCTGAGAGGTCTAAACTCAAAATTCACTAAATTGCAGAAAATTTACCACTAGCAATAGTGTTTGCCTAAAAACGTTTTTTGTTCTATTACTGCAAAAAAATTAAATTTTGCCACACTTTTCTTCAGTCGCAAGAGTTCTTAAGTGCAAAAGTAGTAATTCTTTTAGCCGTTCGTACTATGTATAATGATACACTGACACTTGCTTCAAAGTCAAAGATATGAATATCACGTTAAGAATCAGCTGAAACTCTATTTTGGTTATCCATCACCTCATGAAAGCAGTGGTGTAGCGTCAGGGTATTCAAGGTATTCACTGAATATCCTACAATTTTCAGGAAAAATAAGAAACTGCAATGTTAATGGTCATTGAAATGGCAAATGTAGTTGCTTTTCAACCGTTTAGCTCTTCTAAGCTTCAATATAATGAACGCTGAAGCTACGAGGCCTTAAGAGAGAAAGAAGAACTACATGTTAAACTTAAATCTGTCGCGAATACCCTGGAAGGTGTTCAACCAATGAAGATGCTCTATTTTAATCAATAAATTCCTAATTAATCGGCGAAAACAATGAGAATGGACGCAGAAATTTTTTCCAACGTCCAGCCTCGGTTAGTGATTGAGCAACAGTCAACAGTCGCTCGCGGCCGTAGTCTTACTTCCAAGTTCATGAAAGCGATCATGCCTGTTGTCGAAAAGGATGTAAAAGTACTTGTGGAAGAATTAAAAGAGAGTTTCGTGGTTACACATTTTCAGTAGGCAATCTATAATTGCACTTGTGTGCCATTTTTCTGGTTGAAGCAATTGTGAAGACCAGTGAGAGGTAAGTTATTCATTAACCTCTTTGACCTAAGGTACCTTAGGCCAGTTTATTCACCGTATGAATCTCTCGCCTTGGTTAGGAAGGGCACTATAATGTGTATTTTTTCTTAAGTGGTCAATGCTAATAGATTTCAAATAGCTCCCTTGAGTTATCAAATTCATTGGTCTTTTAAAGTTCGAAACATTTCCATACTGTTCAGTTCACATTTTTGACAAGGTTATTTTCTATTACTTCCGCTGTGAAGCGTACTTTCTGTTATCCGATAAAAAGCCTTCCATACTGGAAATTTACTAAACAACCTGTTTTGCCATATTTATCTCAGGCTCAATGAGCCACACCCAACTACACCCAAAAACTTATAGAAACTGATATAGAATACCCAGTCGAAGAGGTCACGCTACGCCACTGCATGAAAGTAGCATTAACTGTCTATTTGCATGGAATAAGATTTAAGATGACAATTAAGAAAGAAACCCACCATGATTATTATGCTCAAGTGTCAAATTTTAAAAGCTGCATTGACCAAAGCGCTATGTGTGTATATTACGTCACAAAGGGTGAGGTAACGTACAAACGTAAAAGGAGCAAATTAAGGCTTGAAATTCTACCTATCATCAAATTTTTTTGGTTTGTCAGAGGTATTTGACCAACTCGATATTTTTCAGTCGATTATTTCCTCTTAAATCCATTTCCTTGAGTTGGAAAAAACTTTTAAGAAAACATTGTGACGTAACGTACGCTATAAGGTGTTTTCTACATGCCCTGGTACCATTGACGGGAATTCGAATTGTATAGATGCCTGTCAAAGATTGCTCTATCCAAATGAAGAAAAACTAGGTTATTAAGGGGAGATTTTCTTCCAACATGTGAGGTAGAAATCAGGTAATAAATTCAATGTTGAACTGTCTTCAAGAGGACGATGTTTGGCCTTGCTGAAAAATTTGCTTTAGATCCATTAAAATTACCAACTCAAATAAAACTGAAAGCGCTAAAGGTATCTTCTTCTTTAGCAAAAATTTAAGTTTGGAAGTCTACCACTCAGGTTGACAATTTCACAGAATGGCAGAAGTGCGCAAACCAGCAAAATACTCCTGTGCACCCTAGGGGTCTAGGGAGAGCAGATCGTTAATTCAAAGACCAAGTGAAAGCATATTTTTCAACATCGAGCGCAAACGTGTTGTGGTCAAATGAAAATTACGCTAGAACTAAACATTTGAATTTAGGACTAAAGAACTAAATTGTCCTAAACATTACACGTCCCATCCAAACTTTCTCATGTTATAAGATGGGATAGAAATAGGTTTAAACTAGAACACATGGTCCAATCGACAAGCTCGCTACTTTGGACTGTGTACTGAGTGTCAGAGTTCCTTCATTATACAAAGCTTCTCAATAGAAAAAATTTTTACCGTGACTCTAAGGAATTGAATAAAGTACCACCCAACCCATTATTTTACCCCACCCTCAAAACATGACGTAATTGTTGAACAGCCTCTATTCAGATGTTTTCTAATGTCTTACTTCATCATAAAGCAAGATAAAGGTGGAGCAGCATAATAAATATTGCATTGATAGTACAATAGTAAATCTGCAAACAGTACTAACTTCAAACATAAACCTTTTAAGTTTTGATGAAGAAATTTCAGCGATTCTGAGCCTCTATATTCTTATAAACTCAATTCTTATAAAAGAAAGAGTGTACTCTCTTGGGTGACCTAGCTTCCAGACACTCCCTTTGATGTGCACAGCTGAGAATAACAAACAAGTGCATCTCCACAAACATAAGTACACCGAATTTACGTACATTCCTTTTTGCAATGTTTTTCAGAAACAAAAAGAAATTTCTTTAAGCAAAAGAAAAAGAAAAACAGTAGTAAATGAAATTGCATTTGATTTGATGAGAATCTTTGAGAGAAAGATTGTTTTTCTTATCAACAGTTTCTTATAAAAGCAAAAAAGCTTGATCCCTATCATATGCATCATTCTTTCTTTTCTTGTTGACCGAATAGAATCGTGCACAGGGTTCCCAAATTTGAAGAATTGAAAATAACCAAACAGTTCAAAAAAGTAAGCCGGACTAAATCAAAATAAGCCAAACTTTGCCTCCTCCACCAGGGCAGTTTAAGCATGGGGAGGAACAAAAGTGAATACAATAGCAACCAGTCTAACCGCTTAGATAAAACAACTAAAACGAAACTACAGTGACAGACAATAGCATGCAAAGGTACTTCATCATTTTCTATTATTAGACTACCCTGCATGTAACCCCCCGCATTTTAATATTACCCTCAATGTTTTAAGCCAAGAAATTGACAGTTCTGGATCTTCTTCTCAGCGAGCACTTTCTACGTATCGTATACATTCTCCTTTTATAAGCACAACTTTGTAAGAAAACGAGCCTGAAATTTGAGGGAAATTTAAGAACTACGCTGAGAATGCAGCTATATCGTAAAAGCTATTTTTAAACAAAGTTGCTTAAGCTTTCCACTAACATATGGACATGAAATGTCCGTTCCTTGCTAACCTGAGGGGAGTTGATATCCTTGACCCTTCCCCTTTTTGATTTTCACTAATTATTTGCCCCTTGTGAAACTAGATACTATGCTCACAGTGTCTATTTAAAATTGTTCGTAAACCTTCTTTTAATAAAAAATGGTGATATGCAAGGGAAACCAACCCGGATGTTAACACTTGGCTTAGGGGCTCTCAATCAATCAAAGCATCCAGCATTGTCTTGCATGTTGTCTTTCTATGTATTTTCGAATTGCCTACACCATACAAATTTAAGAACATATTAAAAACAACTCAACCTCAAAAGTTCGGAATGATTAAGAACAGTCTGAGCCTCAGTTCTACAAGCTCTTATAAAAAAGAGAGCAAGTTCCCTGATAATAGGGAACCGAAAAAAGCCTTACAGACACAGAGAAGCCCTGGGCCTATAGGCGGAGAAATATTGTATATCATTCACATGCAGCACAATTAAGCTCGTGCACATTCAAGGGAAAATTCCGGGAACTTTTCCTTTGAATGTGCATGAGATAGATATTGTTGCATCAAAAACATAGAAGAAAGAAACATTTTAATTTCCTTAAAATTGTCCTTAGATAATCTTTTCCATAAAAAGTTCCTTATTGTGGTCGAATTTCCTTAAAATAAGGAAAAACTGATCTCTATACCGTCACAGAAACGAGCAGTTACCATTTCAACCGAGGCCAGCTTGATTAGGAGGTGAGATTGATGCTGATGAGCTACGTGCATGGCCCATCAGTATCACTCGATTTAAAAAGTGAAATCGATTTAGTTATAAGCAAAAGTTAAATTTAAAAAATAAAGTGATATACAAATTGATTCTTACTTTGAAGATGAAAATGACTTCAAATAATAAAACTAACATAATTGTTGATACTCATGGGCCACCATGCGAGGCAACTGCTGATGGAATCCATTGAACTATATATCAAATCCACTGATCTCAAAACGGAAGACTGATGGACTGCATCAGATAGACTTTTGTATACTATCTTAGGGGCGTCGAAATTCGTCGGGG
>OLMO02000009.1:16723440-16736124 GCA_900291935.2 Cassiopea xamachana | reverse complement strand
TAACAACTTTTGACATTAGGCTACTTTGTGTTACACTCAACTATTAGGTAAATCTGTAAATAATTTGGTATTGTCTGTTTTTGATCGCTATTTTGATTTTCTGACTATAAAGCCAATGCACAGCTGTCGATGGTAATAAATTATATAATTTATAAATATAATTAATTACACAACTTAAGTCAGTCAGTTTTCCATAAATATCGATACATTCACTTATACAGATGTAATTTTTTTCAAACAATGGCACAACTTTTCAAAATACTCTCTATCAGTCTTTAAACAACGGATCTTTTGTTACTTTTCTAATCTCTTAGGTCACCAAGGATCATTCTTTCGCTTAATTTTTGGCTGCCGCAATGAATACTGACAAAAAGTATTGATTGATCTATAAAAAATCTTCAATTTTGCAGTCAGAATGGGGTTACAAACTTGGAAAATTCGTTAAAGTCAGCTCATTAGATTGCTTGCCACTCAATTAGGTGGGTGCAACAGATATATCATTTCTATCAGTTGAAAAGTTGTTCCAAAATTAAACAAGCACTTTCTAAAGGACAAAATCTTGGAAAGATGCCAAATAGCATCCGATTTTCGCTATTGCTAATTGTGCAGCACAGATGGACTTCTAACATCCACAAGAAAGCCATTGGCAAAATAATATTTTCAGACAATTCTAGCACATTGCTTATCATTCTGTTCCATTTTTGTTTTGCTTTATAATAAAGTACGGCATCAAGAAAGATTTCAATATATTTCTTTTGGCTTTCAGAATAATCTTAAGCTCAAAAACAGAAGAATTGTAAAATATTGAGGCTCAGCAGAAAAGTTAGGTATTCTTATAAGAAAGCGTATTTTGACGTCACAAGCAAAATTCTATGAAGAAATCAATTTAGAAGAAAGGATAGGAGTGATATAGCGTAGAATTAGAGAACTATCAAGCTGCTAATCTTCAGTCCATGCTCTTTTCAAATGCTTGTCAAAAACATATGGNGAAGTGGCCAATCCACAAATTATAAAGCAATGATATGAATCTCAAAATAAATTTGAAGTAGAAAGGAACAGCTATGTTTATATAGCACATTTAGCTGCTATTGAGAAAGGTACAATTTTCCATATGTTCCTGAGGAAAGTATGAGAAATGAGAATACTTTAGGACAGAAATTAACAGAAGTCTACATATGAACGGATTATTCAGAGGAATTTTAAACCTGGTAGAAATCTTTTCATCATATTGGTAATTTATTTCTAGTATTAGAGCGTCTAAATAACAAAGAATTTTGGCACTTTAAAGCAACAATCTACAATCAGACTGATGCAAATGTATGTGATCATTGAACATTCATTCATGAATAGAATATAAAATCAGAGCTGCCAATGATAGCGGAAAAAGTTTACTAGCCCAATACAACTCTTTCATGTTCTTGTTACTATGGTTTCATATCAAAACATAATGCAACGAGGATACTTAGATCACTGAGATAGACATGGACAATCCAAAAATTAAGGTAGTGAATTGGAAATAACCTTAAATTGATGTACTGCAGACTACATAGTTCGTCAGAAAAACCATCAAGGATTTCGATGTTATTCTCTCGCAAGTGCAGAAAAACCAGGTTACTGAGCTTTGGCAATCCCTCGAGTACTTTAATGTTGTTTGCAGCCTGTTGAATGAAAAAAGTACAGTAATGCAATGGTACAGAAAAATCGTGCAGTGAGGTAGAAACAGATAATTGTTGGAGACGTCATGTTTCTTCCCCTTTTACATTGAAAAGTTCTTTCACAAGGTCTTTGTATATCTCTTTACTTGAGTTTAACAGGCACCGCATCCCTAAGCAAAATAAAATTTTCCCCAGGAGCGAAGTAAACAAAGGGATAAAATTTAATCGATGAATAAGTCTCAAATTCTTGGGTGGCCTTTCAAGTCACATCACTTTATTCCTCAAAACTAGTTAGTTATAACCATTTAAAACGCGAGCATGTAGAAGGGCGTCATTGAAATACTCAGTCTCTTATGTACGAATGGAAATGGGAACTGTTTTTGCGAAATGAAGGCAATAGGATGAAGCGCAGACAAAATAAAGAGCTTTCAATATTTTCAAAACTGGAGAGGGGATTGCATCAAGCATTCTTTATAGCTGATAGCACTTCCCTTTGCATTGCTAATGCTAGCTTATGTCTTAAACAATTGCAATACGTACCATGACGTATATTCTACATAAGAAGGCAGTTTGCTTAACAATATAGTGTACACTGGTTTTCTATTGCATATACATTTTTATGTCAGCTATATTTTCTGTGTATCAGATTGATGGCCCAGTGGTAGAGCGTCTGCCTCATAACCGGTAGGTCGTGGGTTCGAGCCCCGGCCGAGTCATACCAAAGACTTTAAAAATGGTACTCACTGCCTTCTCGTCTGGCGCTCGACATATGAGAATGGAGTGGGAAAGTTAAACCCGCGGAGCTACCAGTGGACCAGCCCCCCAGCTGTAGCTTTCACTGCATTCGCAGACGCGTGGCCTAGGGCTATAGAAACGGAGATAGGCGCCGCCCTATGCGCCATTGGGCGCGGGAAAGGACTTTTTTGATATTTTCTGAAGCTAAAATTAGAAACAAGCACATTCCATTTATAGCAAGGCTCACAATCAAAGCCTGCTATTTGACAAATGCTGTACGTCATTTTTATTTATTTATCAATTATTTATTTAAAATTTATAAATCAATTTTAGCAACTATTCTCCCCCAAATATTTATCTTAAATTGCTAAATACAGCGAAATCTGAATTTTTTTTCAACACTTACCAGGTATAGCCTCGTGAGATTCGGTAGTTCTATACCTTTTGTGCTCACCAATTTGTTACTCCTCAACTCCAATGTTTTGAGACAACTAAGTTTTTCAGGATCTAATCCGGTAACTTCAATGATGTCGTTACCTTGAAACGTGGAAATACTCACATGGATGAAGAAATAACTGAAGAAAGCTAACGAAAATGAGGGAAGCATAGTAAAAGTTATCAAAAAGAGCATGAATTTAAATCTATAAGTATTGAATAGGACAAAGCCTGCTGGAAGCTGACAAAACTATGATAAAAGTATCATCTTTGAAGACAGATATTTCCTAGGGAATGAATGATGAGCAGGATTAACCTTAGTCAATGATAAAAGGAAGTGAAGACGACTGTATCATATATAGCGTACCATGATAACTGACACTGTCAGAAATAGAACCTAGGAACCGGGAGCATCGGGTGCCAAGGTATTTTTAACGTGCAGTTCCAGGCAAAATGTGCAGTTCTAAACAAATTTGTGCAGTTCTAATAAATCTATGCAACTGAAAAGTTTGTGATTTAATGGCCTAAAGTTTTAAGAAAGTAACTAGCAGTAAAAATGATTGATTTAGGTATGAAATGATAAGAGAAAAAAACCAGAAACCAGAAGTAGCATTTACTACGCCTTTTCGCTAAAAGCAGACAGTTCCATCTCATCTGCAACCAGAATTTAATTCTTCAACACAGCATCGCTGGATTTTATGTGCAGTTCTAAACTTTTCTTAAGAAAACCTTACCGGTTGCACAGGAGAAACATGCCCCCACCTCTCACAAATTGCTGGCGAAGTTTCCTTTTGCAACTTACTTGTGCTATCTAGTCTGCCAGGGTGCCCCTGAATACAACAACCCTCTTTTTCGAATACATTAAATGTTNTCCAGGATTCAGGACTTACCTCTTAGGTTAAGCGTCTCAAGTAGGGGCTGCTCGATTCCTTCAGTGTCCATAATTTTGTTGTTAGCAAAGCTGGCAACTTGCAAATAAGGCAGCTAAGCAAAAATAAAAGTGTAATTCGTTACGGGACGCTCCAACAGTAATGCTTAATCCATGCTATTAACTGATTGCAACTTTATACTTTTTACGGTTGCTTACAAATTCTTAACTTCTTTCTTCAATAAAAAGTTCTAACAATCATAGCTATTGAAAGAAAATAGATTAGATTCTTTTCCTAGGCCTTGTATTAAGCGAAACACCGGACATGCCATAATAGGGACACACAATAATTTAGCCAGTGTGATCTCACTGGAAAGAAAAACTTTACATACGCACACGCGGATCAAGTCAAGAAACAATTCAAGAAAAGTGCAACTTGCAATAAAGATCACATATACCACAGAAGCATGTTCATACAAAGATTGGAACTAGAGTAGACGGTATACATATTTCTCACCATCAAACAAGAGGTCAAGGATGGCACTACCATGGGCTCTTGGGGGGCTGGGGCTCCTAACATTTCATTGAGTGCCTATTGGCACATGTAATTTTAAAAGGCAGGGCCCATTACACTTTCTAATTTTACTGGCAGCATTTACCCTTCCCCTTGCATTTCTTTCCTGATGCCATTTTTGCTAGATGCCGCTACTGAGTGTTGGAAATAAGTAGTGGTTGTGGTCAACATGCTAGTGCAGTGCTTCTTACAGCCCCTCCTTCTATAAATAAGATTATCATACACAAACAATATGTAAGTATTCCTGTTCATAGGAGTAATATGCAGCCCCCCTAGCATCATATTACACCTCCCAAGGGGGCCTGTCCCACTTCTTGGGAAATGCTGTGCTAGCATATGAATTATGAAGGAAAGAGAAAAGGACATGGTTTTTCCAAATGACAACATGATGTTTTTGTTTTGTGCTCATGCATTACTGCTAAAAATAACTACTTTGCTACACCATGAACATTACAAACAATTAAATTTGCAGGCATGGGGGTCCATTTGAGTGTAATTGTACAAGCAAAGTGAAAAGGCATGATCTTACAATGAAAGGTTTCTATCTTCAAAAACAGACCTTATCCATTTTTACACTTCTTAGTAAGTTCTTGTCAGCTTTTAATGTCAGCATGTGTGTCAATGAATTCAGAGCCACAATTTCTTTCAATTTGTTGCCACTTATATCCTGGAACAAAATACATAAATATTTTTTAATTGCTAAAGTTAGACTCAACATGAGTGATACTGGAGTTAGATTTACAAGCATTTTGGCTTTTCTATTTCAGTATTGGACATCTAGTGATATAGCTATATTTCAAATGAAGAGCTGATCATCAATGATGAAGATCTGGGAAAAACAACTAGAAGGCAAAGATGGCAATACCTGGGACATGTTCCAAGAATGGACGAGAAGATATTGCCACCACAGGTATGGAAATGGATACCAATGGAGAAGAGGAAATGGGGAAAACCTAGAATGACTCTCAGAAGACCAGTTAATGAGATATACAAACTGGCAACATCTCTGGGATTGAACTGAATGAAAAAGTGAGGGACTGGACTGGGTGGTGAGCTCCTCTCTCTGCCCTATTTCCCTGATGGTACAGACAGAGAGAGAGAGAGAGAGAGAGAGAGAGAGAGAGAGAGAGAGAGAGAGAGAGAGAGAGAGAGAGAGAGAGAGAGAGAGAGAGTGAGAGAGAGAGTGAGAGAGAGAGAGAGGGAGAGAGCAAGTAAGTAAGTAAGTAAGTATTTCACAATTTTTGAGAGAAATATGAGGGCAAAATTGAAACATGGTGTAAAGATTAGAAGATGAGAATAGCAGCATGGAAAGTGGATCAATAAATACATCTGATCCTTTCCTTTAAGAGTAGCAGCAGCTATTTGTCTTATGAAGTGGAAAGGTTGAAAGAGTATGAAACCAGAACTTAGTACCATTTCCCTAATGCTCCTAATAGAGATTCTGTACTATGGAATGGATAAGATGGGTTATTTGGATTGAATGTAATATATCAGAAATAAATATAAATAAATTTATGAGATTATTTAGCATAAAGAGATCATTCTGAACTTTGGCTATGAAAAGCCATGAAACAAATATACATTATCATAGATTGAATATGTATGTGTACATTGTTTCATTATACAATACTTAGTAGTTAGTACTGAGTCCTTTCATGATCAATAAATTTAGCTATTAAAAATACTTGGGCTTCTTACCACATATCGCAAATGAATGTAGCTGTTTAGCAGGCTGATGTCTGTAATACTCCTAATAAAGAGCAATTTTTACCTGGTTTAAATCAAGAGCATATAAAATGTTTTTCAGGATTTTAGTATTGACTGTTGCACTGAGAGTTTGTTGCACATCTTGTCATCAAACTGGACAAATCAATATCAAGTAAATCTTGGCAATCAATTGATCCATGTACACTCTATCACTGGTAGTAGTCAGATTCTAAGCTAATCCATGAAATGTAGATTTATTTTTCCTGCTAGAACTGTCTTCAGCAATATCAAATCTCACTCCATAGTATTATGAAAAATAGCAGATTCACTGGATGTTCTTCAAATTGCACATGGTAACCTAGTGTGCAGATATGCTACACCTAAGAAAGATATTACTAAGTATGCACTTGGCTATCATACAAATGTACAATAAGTTTATCATCAAGCTTCAGTTAAATTCTAGGATACAACTGATGTTTAATGATTAGGTAACACTTTTATAATGATAATATAGACAGTGGGGATAGTTGAATAGCTTGAAAGAATCCTACTTGCAAAACTGATCTAAAAACAAGCACAAAATTTCATACTTGTCATGAATATCAAGCCTAACATATGCATGTGCTAGACCACTTCCTGTTTTGCATATCAGTGACAAAGCATCACCCATCATTTCCTTTGTCAATGGATTGTCTGTGGGCTCCTGAAAAGTATAAGATACATGTGCTTACATATCAATGGGATTAACAAACAAAGTTAATTTGCGTTAGCATCCAAGCAAAAATTATTGGATATAGAGAGGATAATTCAAGATGGTTAATTCACTAAGCACAATCTCATCAACTCAAAAATACTATTTGTCCTATTCTAGCTCCTGGTACCATATTAGAGCATATAGATAAAATTTTTAAGCTCTTGTGTGTTACAAATGTAGGATAACCTGAAACTTCATTATTAGATTAAGCTATTATATATAAGTCTGCAAATTTTTGGCAAAAGTAGCTCATCAAAGGTTGAATAAATGTCTTTTTTATGTCAAAGTCATTTATTTTATCTGAGCCTCAATTATCTTATAAATGCTTATTTAGTAAAAAGACATATGTTCAGTAAAATTCTTGGCCACTTCTAAAATACTTGGAAAATTCAGCACAATTGCCATGATATTTCTTGAAAAGCTACTACTGCAGTTGGCCATTGATAGGGCAATTCCATGTAATGGACATTACAGTTCAAAGAAATTTACTATATATTGCCTCAAATTCATATTTACCAATAAGTTACTTTTCAAAAAGACTTATATACATTTGAACTCAATGTGATCTAGTTTTATTTCTACAACAACTAAAAGTTTTTGTTTATCTGCTGTTTGACTTAATGATATTTTGTGACTGTAATGGGCATTACATCAGAATATCACCAAATGTTAGTACACTTTTTCAAACTGCTAACTCAACAATTCCTAACTCTATCAAGCAATTTTTGCTGAATGTGAATTACAGATGTGTGAAATTTATGAAAAGTAATGGTAATTTGTTTCTAATGCTCTCCATTTTTGTGCAAACTTAAAAGTTTGTGTAACAGACATTGGAGATATGGCGTAACAGACATTACAGGTCTTGACTATGTAATACAAAAGTTGAAAAATTGAAAATACTGTTTTTGAGGCTGTATCAACCAATTTCAAAGTCCCTACTTTCATTGGCCTACTGGCTGTGGGGAATGGTGGGGTGCATAGGTCTCCATGGGACCTCATATTGGAGTTACAAAGTGACTCACTATAAGCCAAAAAGTTGAAAACTCCACAATTGTGATGTACTAGCATGGAATCGACCCATACCTTATTTTGATTTATTAAGCTGATAATGGCTATGCCATATTTTGATACACTGGAATTACCTGTGCCCATGACTTCATGTTATTCATTAGCTCTGTCTACTACCACAATCAACAACTACCAGCTTATTCAGCAGATTTCCAGTTCCTTTCCCAATCAACTATGGTCATAGGAAGGATTCATAAAGTGGGGGGGGGATATTAAGGAGCAAGCTCACGACCAGAAAAGGACAACTCTCTGAGCTGCAAAGACGAATTCTACAGACCAATTAGCGTTCATGCACTAAAAATTTGCACCCAGAGATGCAGGAACCATAAAAAGTGGAGGGCACAGATTTGAGGTAACATGCAGGATTTTTATACAATGTAGTTTCCTTAATAGTTGCTGGCCTCATGAACAACACAATCGCCGAGAAAATACATTGCATGTAATGGTGGTGCTACCTTGAAGACTTTCTTTGCATCCTTCGTGCTAACAGTGCATAAGCCACCAATGATCATCAAACAATCTGAAAAATGACAACACATAGCCTACAAGTTGGATCAAGTACAAACATACCTCCTCCTCCTCTTCATTGGTTTCTTGTTCATCGTCAAAGTCTGGTTCCTCTACACTCTCTTCATCCTCAAAATCAGAGAAATCTGACATCTTCGCCTTTTCTAGGTTATTTACTTGTAATGATGATCCAGTAATACAACAAACAACTTATGCACAGAGACGGAGCATATCTCCCGCCATATTATTTTTAATTTTGTTGCTGTTGCCATAGTTATCATCTACTTCTCCTTCCCTGGGTCTAGTGCAATGGTACGTACAATGGCTACGCACATGATCGCCATTTTTGGACACGCATTTGCGCATTTGAGACCACTAGGGCTTATCGTTCCAGTCTTTTTATATAGTTCAATGAGAAATACCGAACTTCCTCTAAAAAGAGTCCGGGCCTGTTTAAATTTTCGATGCCGTTGCGCTGGCGCTTTTTCTAGGGAGCCGCTTTTTCGATTGCGGGCTCTTAAATTTTTTACCCATTTCCCTCAGTTACTTTGTAAGCAAAAGGTTGCTAAAACAAAATTTATTCTCAAAGCTTAAAATACAGTTAGACTGATAATTGGGTCTAAGCAAAAACTAAACCACATGGCACAGTTAAACTCGGCCATTCCAATATTTTATCTTGAGACATAAGACATTGATTTTGTAAATCAAACTATATATCTTGGTTAATAACTAATGACAACCTAAATGGGACAGCCAAATTAAGAGCATACAAATTAAAATTTTGCGAGTACTTAGCTTTCTGAAATACGCCAAGAAACATGTTCCATCTACTAAACTAAACAAATGGCAAAAATTGCTAAATAGAGCTGCAAGAATCTTGACGGATAGTGCATTTGATTCTTCTGCATCATATCTGATTCAGGATCTTGTATGGCCTACAATCGAGGAGCTTACTCATCGTGAAACATCGGTTATAGCATATAAATGTTTGAACACGGTAGCCCCCAACTGCCTTAGCAGTTGCATTTCAAAACTATCTGATCGTCACACACCTGAGCTTCGGAATTCCGCGACTGATCAATTAATGCCCCGTATGGAAACGTCATTTGGGCAAAAGTCCTTTGCCTGTCATGGAGCAAAAGAGTGGAGCAATCTTGATTTATGAACACAGCAAGCGCCCTCTAATCATTGCTTCAAGTTACCTTTGAAAGATACCAAGATTAATAGCATGGGCTAGCTTAACTTCTTTTAGCTTGTTATTATTGCAGTTGTAATTATTTATACATATGTAGAGCATATTCTTTTAGACACCTTATATTGTAATTAGGTGTTCTTTTTTGCAATTTTAAACCAGGCTACTGAATTTTAACCCTGCATAAATAAGGTTTAAATGAAAATGAACTTCACAATTAAACTTACATCAATTCTAATGAATATTACCAAACAAATTACATGTATAAAACATGGCCTATATAGAGAACAACTTGCGCTTTTTAGAAACCTGGAGAGTACTCGTTGTTTTGAAGGAACCCGAGAGGACACGTCTGTATAGAAAATATTCCCGCATTATCAATTGACCCTGATGATTCAATTGAAGATAAGTTCATTATAGTTGACCAACGCTACCAGGCTTTCGAAGTTGTAAGAATAGATTTTTCAATAGAAGTATTGCAGAGGAAATGCATAAGAATATTTGCAGAACATTTTTGCTTTTAGTTAGTAATAAGCCCCCTCTTTAATAAGCTCCTTCTTTAATACGCCCCCTCTCTATAAAGTCTCCCTTCTAAGACTGCAAAAGTAAGCTCCCCCATGGGTAAATAGAGCTTTTACGGTATTCAGCTTTTCTCTTCTTCTCTGGGATCATCTTGAGCACAATAGATCTAGACAGCATCTGCACTGGGCCGGCCACAGATTGATTTTCAAGGGGCTGGCCAACTACTGCTATGTAGAAAATGATATGTGCTACTGTGAAGGCTGTGCAGTGCATCAGCCAGCCGTTCTGATAAGCCGAAAATTCGGATAAGCGAGAATGGAAATTTGGGTCACCAAAATGACTAGTAAACATTTAAGCTTGAAAAAATATACCATATAATAATGTGTTATACGTTCGAGAAGGAGACAAGAGAAAATAATTATCCTATCCCCATTTAGGTCTGATTAACAAACCTTGAGTATGATTCAAAAAAGCTATTTGAAAAACATAAACACAGACTACTTAAATCCTGATAAATACGATTTTATGTAGTCCGCATCAGGAAAATAGATTTTAAATTTTCGGTGACGGCAATGGGGCGTTCGGATAAACGAGGTTCGGAAGAACAAGGATGCACTGTGTTGCAATTAGTTTATGACGATTCTGTGCAGGGTTTATCATTCACTCTTAAGTCTACTATTATTTGCTCTGTTACAGTAGCTTGAAAATGCATTTTGATATATCATTCAAAGCTTCTTTAAGAATTCCAAAATTAGAAATCTTAGGGTTTCAGTGGGGGAAACTGGAGGTACTTCATTTAACACAAATTTCATTGGATTAGAATTGGTCCGATAGGTTTTGTGATATTTATGTTTTACTGTTTGAAACATCTGTAAGAATTTTTGTCTTAGCATGCTAAAAGGACAAGTGAGAGATTGTACGTTTATGAGGTTTTTAGTCGTTGTTGTAAACGAGTGCAGCTATTTCTACTTTCATTTTATTTATATGTATGCACGTGCACCTTTCAGTCAAAGTACGATAATCGTTGGAAAAATGAAGAAAGAGCAAAGAATTAGTGTACAATTTATAATGCTGCTCTATCAAGAGGTTTTGATTGGGTCCCTGCAAGTTCAGAGGATACTTTCAAACACCTGATTAAAATGCGATTTCATTCCTATTCTCAAATGTTGTCAGGAACAGTTAATTTTGGAAACTAGTTCTTTAAGTATGGATGAAGTCAGGGGCGATTCTAGCCAGTAAAATCTGGGGGGGCCAGTGAGCATATATCTGAATTATTGTAGTTTTCTCTACATGAACCTAAAATGTAGCAATTTAGAAAATACAGCCCATTGGAGGTCTTCAGTCCTATAAAAAATGCTACAAATGGAAAAATACAAAAATTGTTAATTACCAACAGAAAAAATTATGTAGTAATGTAAAAAATTCTTCAAAGATTGTCTCAATGGCCCTTAGGGCCAAATCTATTTTAGTGTTGTTTAATACGGCGATTGTCATGTCGTGAGTCAAACTCGTCAACAAACTGCTCTAGGTCTATTGATTCAGCGCGAGTTGATTCTATTGATAGAAGAGCCAAATGACTCAAGCGCTCGTGGCACATTGAGTTTCTCAAATACGTTTTAACAAGTTTCATTTTCGAGAAACTTCTTTCACATGATGCAGTGGTAACAGGCAATGTAACTGAAATCAGCAATAAATTATAAAGGCAATCAAATGCCTGTTTCTAGGGGCAAAGCTGTGTGAGGAATTCTAAAACGGTTATGCAGTCGTTGCTAACTAGCCTCTTTACCAAAGGAATTTCATGAATCAATCCATCATGACAGATGCCATATCTTAATGCAATTTCCTTCAATACTGAATGATCCAAAAAGCTCTCAGACGTTGGTGAAAGTGCTGAAACTCCTTGCATAATCACCTTTGCATCGCTGGAAAATCTTCTATCAAGCTCAGACAACATGCAATCCAGTATTTGAATAAAAGCATCGCCATGGAGTGGTTTTTCTGAACTCGCTCTGGCTGACTTTCCAATGGCATCTGTGACAAAGTAATCAATCAAGGCATCTGGTGGTCTTTGAGATCGACGCTCTTTCTCTTCGTAGTTTAAGCCACATTTTCTGCATAACGATTCAACTTCCTCGTTGTAATTTATCATATCTACGTTTCTTCTGCATTCCAACTCCTGTTGAAGGGTAGAAATGAGTTGACAAGCCTTTGCCAAATCCAAACGAGGATCTTGAAGTTGCACAGAGATTTTATTCACTGTAGATAAGATGTCAGTGAAGAAATGTAGCAACTGTAAGAAGTTATAATTCATCTGAGCGAAGAGACCCCTGGCAGTAGTTGCACGTGCGCCTTTATCTATGCTTGAGACCTGTCGCATAAGTCTTATGATACATTCAAAACGAATTAACACATTCTTGCAAGACGTTGCTCTTGCCCACCATCTTGTCTCGCTAAGGCTTTGGAGCTCTCTTATTTTCTCTCCAGGGTGCATTTCCTTTTGCAGCTTCACAAAATTTTCATGTACAATAGAATTACTAATGAAAATATATAATTGTTCAAGTAATGAGAAGAAATCATCAGCTTGTCGTACAACTTTAGTTGTATCGATGAGCACAAGATTTAGTCTATGTGCGTAGCAATGCAGGTAATAAGCCATTGGTGACTTAT
>OLMO02000009.1:16706160-16723340 GCA_900291935.2 Cassiopea xamachana | reverse complement strand
GGCTTTCCATTAATTCTAAATTTTCTCCCTTAGCCTTTTTGACTTTTGTCTCATTCTCAGGCGTGACATCTTTTCGCTTTGTGAAACTTACGAATTTATCCATTATTAAAAGGCACTAGTTCTTGAATGAACACAAATTTCGATGAACAGTAGTTAATTTCACAGCCTAATTCGTAAGCAAAGTTTGCGAGTGATTCAGTAATAGAGAATTATAACAATTTCCGTAGCAGGAAGAAGGGAAACAATCAAATCCAGTGAGAAAGTCAGACCATCAAACTCGGAAACCTGACAAACGCCTTTTCTTAGTAGGTGGTAAAAGTTAACAAAACACCTTTTAAAAAGTGGGGGGGGGCAAATGAAGGGGCCAAAAAAATTTCTGGGGGGTCATGGCCCCTCCTGACCCCCCTTAGAAACGCCACTGGATGAAGTAGGAGAGATATTGATAGGCACTTGCAAAGTTTTATATTGGCATAACATAGAGGGATCATCAAAGAATAACTCTTCTATGGCCAATCCCGTAGCCAGGCCTGTGTTTCAGGGGTGGCAAAATTTTGCTCAAGGAATCACGTGGTACAAAGTCTGAGAGCTTATTTTATATTTCACAATCAAATGGACAATGTGGTTGCAGAAAAAGACGGGACGTTCTAGTATGTAACAAAGACCAGGATTAAGCTGAATCAAAATGTCAGGAGATTCCATAGCTAGAAAGATAAAGCAACAATAAACAATTGCAAAAAATTTCGTTTGGGTGGCAAAAAGCTGGCATCCTGTTGTCCAGGGATGGCATTTGCCACCTCATGGCTACTGGACTGGCTATAAGTTGTGTGGATATAGTGAATATAGGAATTGCTACAATGTGCTATTGCAATTATAGCTGCATTTCCTTTCTTACTTCACACTAACAATATTCATTGTTATGCTTTTGTTGGAAATACTATTATTGCGCTTCAGTAAAGCTCGCTACTCCAAATTTGAATTACTTTTGATCTTAACCTGCATGAAACTTGCCTTTCTGTCATTTCGAGATTGCATTGAACATAGCTAAATGCTTAGATACATAGTTATAGTATTCGCTAAGCTAACAGCAACGGAAAATTTCTAGCAATGAATGGGTACGATAGACAGAGCTTTGAAACAATATGCTCGAAAGCGTGCCTACAATTTTTAAAGAAAAACGCAACATTTCTACTCTCACTGTATCGAAATCACATCACTAAATTGTTGTAAATAGTTTTAGACAAGACAAAAATTAGCTCCAGTTGAATAATGGGTTGAGTTATTTCTATTGCCACAAAATGCAAACCTTCTTCCTACATCAAATATTCATTGTCTTTAGTTCTGTGATGTGCGTTATTTCTGCTGATTAGTTTCAGTTGTTTCAGGAAACTTGCATCGGAAGAACTTCTCCATGCCCTTGCTGAACGTGGAATTCTCACTGCAATATAAAATAAACACAATATATTATTATCCGGAACTTTGCAGAGATAACGAAATCTTGCGATGCAGAAGTGCTAAATCAGCAAGCTAGGTAAGAGACAGTAGTATTTAGACAAGCAATTATTGCTTCAATGATAACGAAGCAGGAGATCATGTTGTAACAATATCTTTGTGTCATATTAATGAGACTTCTAATGAGCAACTAACTAAGAATAATTGCATCATGTAGATACATAATGCTTTGATAATCATCAATCTCAATTAGATGGCAAAATCAGAAATCAAGGCTATGCTCACATGGTACCGGAATCGTAGCTGTGATGCATCAGCTTCAGCTGTTCACCCGAATATCAATCGGATCCAATAAGAAACTACCCCAACTTCAGAGCGAAATTAGTTAGTCCCACAAAAATGGTCCATGGATTATTAAAGCCACTTGGAACAAACTGAACAGAGCGGGGCTACAAATGATCCAATGTGAATTCATTGGTGGATTCAGATGGCGCACGGGGGCTATGGCCTCCCAAATGGTAATATTTCCTACAGCAAATAATTGTGTTAAGAAACTTTCCACATCAAAAGGAAAACAGAATGAATCAGATGGCCCCCAATACACGGCTTTAGATACACCCCTGTGTGGGTTGAATCCTGTATGATGTAATTGTGGCTATGTATCAACAAGTTACCTGCAAAAAGATTCCTCCGGAATCCACCGAAAACTCACCAGAAAAGCCTTTCTATGATACTTCCAGCCAAAAAATAATTTAATTGTAATCAAGCTGTTCTTTGGCTAGAAGGCTAGTTATAAAAAAGGGTTTTCTTGTTACTTGACTTCATAACTGGGTATATTAACTAACAATTCAAACAAAGCTAGAGCAGAGTTACTTACCAGGCTTTCAGAGTGCTCTTGCATCGATTTGTGAATTCTGCTTTTAATGTTGAAAATCCACTGCGACACATTTTGGTGGGAAGGCAAAGGTAATCGTAAAGTTTATCCAAACAACTCCCAAGAATGGAAAATAGTGTCGTTTGAATTTCAATCAAATTTTCAACCTCTACAGAAGCATGTCTATTCCAAGGTGCAACAGTAGTTTCTTCTGTCAGCCGGCAATTATTACTATCATGGCTTCTTATTGGTGGAATACCTTGGAAAAAATGAGAATTATAGCATTTCACACTGTACATTTCTTACACCCTCAGGATTTTAATATTAAAAGAAGTAAAGCCTCTAAAATGCATAATACTTGGACTCGAGAATTAGCTTACAGATGCATGGTCATAACTCAATTGTGAGCCATCACCAGCGCCACGACTTTTTGTTCGTCAAAAATTGAGGATAAAATCATGTTGGTTGGATATGAGATCTTTGGTAATATTTTATTCTTTTTACTTCATATCGTGGACTTCATCACACCTGTGTCAAGCCATTTATATCATATCGTTGTACTAGTAGTAAGTCTTAAAGAGAAATGGCCATTGCTATTAAAAGCCGTGGTAATTTTAAGAACGTAGACTAGTAAAGTCTTCCAGGCTGTTGTAGCTGGCATCGCTTTTGGCAACCGCACCCATGGATTTAAGAACAGGCATAATCACATATAGCAATAACATAAAATTAGCAATGCATTCCCATGCTCCCTGAACTATCGTCTTGTAATGCTTATTGTTTGTACTACTTTTTAAATTTTAAACTGCATTTATGCAAAAATTATTAGATTGCTCACGATTCCAACTTTCTGAACTTCTACACTTCACAAGTTTTTTAACCTTTAAGATACCAACCTAAGCTATGGCTGTAGGCTCAGAGTGTAAACAGAAAAATTCAATAATCATAAAGCAGAACTGTTTCTATTCCTGATAATTGGGGGCTATGTGTCCCGTCCGCTTCCTATTGCACGATACTCTTAAAGACTCGTGAGCCCTGTTATGAACAATGTTGAAAATTATGCTACCTGTCTTTGCGCTCAGAGTATTTCGAGTTTGCATCATTAAATTTCAGCAATAAATCGATTCTCTTCCAATTGACTATGCAGGGTACGTTCCTTGTGGATAAACACTTCATGGCAATTACACAGGCATATTCAAGTTGCAAACAACCCCTTCTTAACAAAGTATATTGATCCTGGTGTTAAAGCAAGTGCAGCGTTAAAGACATTAAAGTGATAGGCTCAATCATTTTCTTTCCTAGAAACTAAAAATCTTAGTGACGCAAACTCACATTTTGCTATAGGTGTTTCTCCTTTCCCAATCTTTCTACACAAGTCCATGTTTCGTAAGCTCTCTTGCACTTGCAATGGGCAAGACTCAACCGCCTTTCCGCATTCTTCCCTAAGATTGCCCCAACTTACTTTTGTTCCCTCACATCGAGGAAACCTATCTCTGCAAAGAATAGCAGTAAGCTGTTTCTTGCACATTCTTGATTGTCCTTTTGTTTGTATTGTAAGGAAATCCAAGGCTGATTCAGCAAGGCCATCGTAAAATGAGTGAACACTCAGTTGTGCCTAAATATGTATAAACAGAAGTAAGGCAACTCTTTAGTCAAACGCAAGCGAGAAAAGATCGATATGATCAAATCACTACGATCAAATAATTTGCGCTGCATGCAATCAATTTGCCTATTGTTTAATATATGAAGATAGCAAGAAAAGTATGCCATCTAAAAAAGCATGATTGTCATCAAGATTTAAACATAGAAAATAGAGAGAAATCAACCTTTGCGATTGGATACGTAACAGCATTCCCACAAAAATCTAACTTTGCTTCTGCGCATAAACTCCTTTCTTCGGGATTGATTACTTGTTGCTCCTGTGACATTGATAAAAGCTGATTCAAGAGTATCAAGTACTGAAGTTACAATATAGATAAACATTTCTGTTGCAGTTAAATATTAATTTGCCATAAAAATAGCATCATGCAGGATAAGTGTAGCTGGTACATGTACATTAGAAACGTAAAAAAATTGAGTTTGAAGCTCTTATACCATTCAATACGAAGCTGCAACGCTAAGAAACGCAAATGACTGGCATATTGCATGTTCCTAGGTGCAGAGGAGCACGAGATGAAATACCGATGAAATTGAGATGAAATACCGACTATTTATGTTTGAATGTGATCAAAAATCAAAAGCAATTTTCTATAACTATGTAACATTAATGGCGATTTAGTTCTCCTTTAAATTAATTTCAGAAATTCGAAAGAAGCCTTGTGAGAAAAATGAACACTGTTTAGAATATTGACAGTAAATTTTAATGAACGGTTTCTTTACAATAATTATTGAGATTGAAGATGTATAATCCTCCTACCTTCATCATAATATCATCCAATTTATCCAACATATCAAACTGTTTGCTCTCCTCATTTTTCGTACGCTTGTCCTTGCTCTTGATATCGTCACCAGGTAAATAATTGACTGTTCCTTGCTTAGAGTACAGATTTTCCATATAACTTTTTACCATGGATCTCCCATAGCTCAATTCATGCGATTTTGCAGCAGCACCTAACTTCTTTCCGTTTCTTTGAGGTATTTCAATTACACGTTGAGAAGTCTTGTGTTTTTCAATCCGTTCATTTTCACCTTGTTTCTTGTTTTTGATATACTTCTCCTGAAGTGATGAACCATTTTGTCTTGAATGCTCAATTTCTTCCTCACGTGGTTCATAGTTTGTTGACTGCTCCAACATCAGTTCATTTGCAATAGGCAAAATGAGCGGTCCCTCATTTTTGCGTTTTTGCCTCATTTGCTGGTCAAATGAAGCAGCGTCCCCATTCAGACGTTGCTTAGGTGGAAATGCTCTGGATACACTTTCCAGAGTATCTGAATTTTGCTTACTGACTGTTCGCCCATTCGATATAACCAGAAGAGTGAAGAGCATCAAAATTAAAGCTACTTTCATGACGATAGTAGCACAAGACAAGTCACACAAGGATTGAAAAAATGAACTCAGTCGATAATCTTACATCAACATTAATATTGTTCAAAGTTTATAGCGCAGCAGCTGTCTTAATAGAGACTGAACTAAGATATCGAACATTCAAAAATTAAATAGAAATGCAAGCAAATATTTAAGCAGATGCATTGATTTAGTATTATGACGTAATTTGGCGCTATAAATAACAAATCAATTTTGAAAGGCTTTCAATCGCTACTTATTTTATGGTGTAGCGAAATATTGAAAAAAGGTTTCTTCAATTCTATGGAAGATGTTGCATTGTTAAATGAAGTGTGTAAGCTAGTCCCTAGGGCTACTTAGAAGTATCATTGTCCAAACAGTTAACGAATTCCGACTGGAAATGTTTGTATATGCAATCCAAGAATCCAGATGCAGATTGTAGGTTAGTCGGACAACTGTTAAGGAAAAATTTTTTTTTTAGAACCTGTGCTGTATCTGGAACTTGTAAATAGTCATTGTAATTACTGCTAGGTTTTACCAATGAACCAAATTATAAGTTTTGTTCTCTCCTTTCCTGTTGAAGTAAAAAACAATTCAATGCATCAACACAAATTCCACAGCGATACCAAGGGTTAATATCATTCCCAGTTTGAATTCACTAGCCATGACTGGCCATTTCAAAATTTCTTCTCTGAAAAGCATTGTTAGATCCTCTACTCTCCAACAGATAGTTGCAAAAGCACACAGATGAAAAGCTGGAGAAATACCGGCAACGGAAAAAATCGAGCCAGCAATCCGAGCAGTGATATGGCAAAAACAATATTCTTAATTTTTGACTTATCATTTCTTAAGAAGCTGTACCTCGTTTCCAATTTCTGCTCCTCCTATTCACTTGGTAACTGCTCCAACAACAACATAAGTAGCCTACATCCATTTAAGATGACGTTTTGAAACAAAATCAAAAGTATGTGAGAAAGAAGCATTGTGGATGCAGTGAAACTACGCTAGTACATTGGGAACAGGGATGAAACTCAAGGGGGAATGGGGTGATTTACCCCCAAAACTTGAACGGTAGTACCATGTACTTCTGCAGGGCAACTTACTGGACCTGCAGAAGTACATTGTACATAAGACCCAGGACCATTAGTAAACTACTGTTTCTAAAAAAGAGGTTATATACAAACAATGCTCGCATGACAATCTCTGACACCTCTCCCCCAAAAAAGATAGTTATTGGAGTTACGTCCCTGCTTGGGAATTGCCATCTGGCACAAAAGTAGAAGCCAAAAAAATGCATGTCAATGCGGTGCGGAATTTGGCTTAGATCTGGATTTTCTAGCATTTTCCGTTTGTTTTGGAATGACCTTCTGAAGTTGCAAGTGTAGACAAAGATTTCACTTTGTAACACAAGGCCGTAGCCACGATTTTCATTTTGGGGGGGCTTAGAAGTCACTATCGGAGGAGGCCTCACCATGGTTGAGGCGGAGGAGCTGAAAGATTTATTTTAACAAGAAATTATTGGGGGGCTCCAGCCCCCTTGCCCCCTGTGGTTACGGCATTGTAACAAACAGAAAAATTACTCAGCATTGTGAAATTCTAAGATTCAAGAGAACTACTGTACCAAAATATCATATTTAAATTATTGGTAACAGGTAAAGGAGGCAATAAATAGACACGTGATAGAAAGGATTTCATTGAAGGTGTACTTTGATGCAATCAACGATGCTTTCCACGGGTGCCATAGCTCCGATTCCGAAATCTCCACAAGCTAATTTCTTTTCAACTGGAGAAATCAGCTCATAGCCAAACCTACGTAAAGTATTTATTTGTTGTTCAGTTATTGGGTGGTCGTACATAAAACTGTTCATTGCAGGGGCAAAGAGCAATGGTTTGTCCCTTCGCCATGCCCGGACAACACAAGTTAATAAGTTATCGCAGATTCCACAAGCCACTTTGGCAAGAGTATTTGCATCTAAGGGGGAAATAATGAGGATATCTGCCCATTTACAAATATCAATGTGAAGAACTGGGTCACCAACTTTCTGCCATGACTTCCATTCTTGGTCATCTGTAATAACTTCTGCATCAATTTTTGCAATGTCAAAAAACTTGAGTGCATTTTCTGTACATATAACTTTTATGCAGCCATTTGGAATATCTTGCTTGAGGGTAGTAACTAACATTTCCAGCTTTACAGTTGCAACACTACCAGTAACTCCAATCAATATATTGTGTACACTCTCCGCCATGTTTCCTGCTTGCATTGTTTTGCTATAGCCTCCTTAAGTGGTCGTAACTTGAAAATGGCAGAATCTGGTGGAGATACAGATGTGAATGGCGGAGTTGAAAAAGTTTGTAACTCACTTTGCGTCCTTTGAAAAAGTCACTACTGTATATTTCAGATCATATTAATCCATATTTAGTTGCTCTTAGGGAAAGTAGGATATAAAATGCTTTGGAAATGTGATGTTTTTACATGATTTTCTTTGCTACTCAAAAACCAACTATAAATGCAGGAAATCATTCATTTAAATGCGGCAACTGTATTCAAAGACAGTTAATCCTACTGTCTCATGTTTTGCTGCTTATGTAAAAACATACATGTCTAGAAGTTAGACCCTCAACTGTTAATCTCGGATCTTTTCCTTTCCCGCGCTTTTTTTGTACCCCCTGGTTAAGGAGCTGTCAGTTTTAATACTGGGCACAGGAGCGGAAGAATTTTTGGAGGGGTATCAAATGTTGTTGCCTTGTGTTATTGGGTTACCAAATAATTTTGCCAATTCATGATGGGGTATCAAATTTTGACAAACTTCCTACAATATATATTTACATACTATGTGTAAAATATCTACTTTTTTTAAAAAATATAAATAAAATGCTCATTTTTTCAGAATGAATGTTTGCTAGCAAGAAGTTATTTGAAATAATCAGTGAATGTTCTTTGCTTCTTTCTCAGGGAATAACTAAGCCTAGTTATGGATGCTGGCATGCCCTTCTGTTTCAGAACCTATATTTGAAAAAGTATGGCCCACAACTCCACCCATATATCAAAAATATGACTCAGAGTTCTGGACATTTGTGAAAAGTGTTGCCCATAAGTCAGCAAATATGATGAACCCCATAACTTCTGCAAGGCAGAGAAAATTTCTCAATGCCCAACAAAACCATTAACTAACTTTTGTATGCCCTTACTGTAAAATCTTGATGCTGCACCATACTTCATTCTTTCAATAACCCAGTTCCAAGTGCATAAAGGAAACCAAATTGGTAGCTCAATAAATGGCAATTGAATACAATACTAAATACAAGACAGTGGAAAAACTCTGCTGCTATGGTGCCAACAAAAGTTCTGTTATCTTATTGGTCATATGCCTGAGATGCATAAAATCAAAGTTACTATTGTAAACTCTTAGATGCTTGGATTTCCATAATGCAAATTGTTGCTTATGGTTCTCCTGTGAACCCTACTAATCCCATCGCATAGTTGCCAAGTCTATTGCATTATGCTGGAGACTCCAACATTTCAAGTGTGTCTCCAGCTGAGCTCCGGCAACAGCAAATCTGGAAAAATCTCCAGCATTTTGTGGCACTATAATCAAACTGTAAATTGACATTGAATAGTGCATTAGCTGTTGCAAAATCATTGGCCCTGGTAAGATTTCTTGATATATCAGGCAAGACTGTCAAGAGTTACAATGTATTTGTCTCCAAATTCCGCTAGCTCTATGTACTCTATGTTGTAGATGATACCACTAAACTGACATTGAATGCTGGAACTGCTGTCTCTGCTGATCATGCTAACACTCCACAGTATAATCTAGGTTAGCATGTTGCAAAGGAGTCCTTATTTACCTTCCAACTCAAGGATGTAGAGGTAGCATGACTCTCTTCACATTACTACATTTGTTCTGATAATTTTCACACTAATGATTCACATTGATGTGTTGCACAATAGAATGAAAAAAATTTTCAAGAACTCCTAAGAAGCTTAAGGGACTCTTCAAAATAGTATAGTAATGTTCAAGTCATTTGAGAATTGTTCCAGATAAGAGTGTCAATTCCTTAGTTCAATAAACATGTAGTCTAAGGAAATGGAAGATATTCGCCAAGTGAGACCTTTTCAGCAAATCATAGTATAGAGAAACATGTTCACAATATGAAAATGAAATAAAGATTGAGTTCTAACTGTGGTATCATTTACATGACTTGCACTGCAATTAGAAGATGTTATCTGCAGTGCCTAAGTTCACTCTAAAATATAGATGGGTAGGCAGATCATCACTTGCACAAATAAAAAGGAATAGGAATGCAACATGTATGAGGCCTTAATTGAGAAGCCTTCCAGGGTAAATGCAAATCTCAGTTTTTTTAGATTTGAAAGCCTTGCTTCCATGCTAGAATTGATTAACAAGGCATTGAGCAAGAGAAACACAAAGCTAGGACAGAACTTACCAGATAATGCAAAATTCAAAGAACTAGGCCAATCATCATGGTCGATGATGTAGTCATAAAACTGTACTAAGTATAAGACAAAAACTAAAACCAAGTACCTCCTTTCACAAATATGCTTTTGGCTTAAGCTTATTTATAAAGCATATTAAAGGGTACCCATAATTCCACACATTTCAGAGACTGATACCCATAATTCCACAATTCTCAAGGAAAGGTATCCCTAAATAATGGCATATCCATATACCCAAAACCTACTAAGTTGCCCCCTGAGGTTCCTTGATTCCTGTTTTCTTTTCCACTCTCTTTTCCTCCATATCCAGGCTGTGTTTTTAGCACTCTGAAGTGTTTATCCAAATTAAATGACAAACATGAAAATATTATTGGGGTATCAAATATTTCCAGCATTTCAGAACTGGACTTAAATATTATTGAATATAGTGAATGGGGTAAGTGAATTTTCCATTTGTCTTAAAAATTCTTCCACCCCTGTACCTAGTATTAAAAATGACAGCTCCCTTATCAATTTTGCGAATTTGCTAGCCCCCTGCTTATTGTGACCCACCCATTTATTATGCGTTTTTGAGAAACAGCTTGTAAAATATATTGATAATTAATAGAAATATTAGGCTATACAGCCTAGTTTTTATTGCTAGTAGTAACAGTCAAGGCGTGAGAAGTTGCAAAAAAACTTATCGATTGCAAAAACTTGTAGAATATGTTGTTGCTTTTGAGAATATTGTTTTTGGTGTCTTTCATTCCTAGTTGCAGAAGTGTAGGTATAGCTCTGGCTCTAAATGTGAGCTTCTTTGTCACCACTGCAACAATAATGAGGGTCGCTGTTTGCATTTGTAACTTTTTTTCCAAAATAAGATGCAGGACCTCTCTTTGCTGAAAGAAGCTACTGTTTCATGCCCATGCTTGGGATACGCAAATTTTACATCACACATGAAAAGTGGTGTAGTCTTTTCAAATTTCATTTCTTTAGTACATCATGATGGAAAAGGCCTGTCCTTTTTCCTGGGGTGTGTTTGTTTAGAGCAATGATTTTACCAATAGCAGTACACACTGAGCTCAAAATTATCAGAGCATTCATTGATGCAAAGGTGGGATCATGTGTGTATTGATGTTTGTACACCATTTTCTTCTTGGGATGGATTACTGTAGCTTTTTTATGTCATCACACAATTTGCTTATGTTTATGGATGCAGTATCTTTAAGCTGGAAAGTGGCATATATCTACTCTTAGTGAGTTACAGTAAATTTAATCCTTTTTGCTTTCCACTTCAAATGGTGTGATTTAACATTTTGCAGGTGAAAGAGAATGTGGCTGAAGATATGATCGATGAGAAAAAGGTATTTATGAAGGCTCCCCACACTTGAATTAAACTGTTGTACTATAGCAAGATGGTTGAATAAAACCTTGTACATTAAATGCTGCCATTCAGAGCACTCTCTAAATTATTTCTTTGTAGTGAAAACTCATTCAGTATTTTGGGTCATGTTTGCTACAAGACTAAAAGTCATTTGTATTTACTGTTTTGGATTTCATATTAAATTTTTAAATTTTCATATAGAGCCCTGAACAGAGCATGAACATAAAGTAAATTTATATCTTCAAGTGAAGACATCAAGAATTGAGAAAAAACATTGCTTCAGATATACAGTATTGAACATCTAGAGCAATACCTCCCACCCCCAATTTTTTGTGTTGATGCATTCTTTCTATTTACATGCTAAGAGGCTCTGATCACTTTTGGTGGTTTGGGAGATGACTCTGTTGTAATGATACATGAATGCTTGACAACTGAATATTAAGTGGAAATTTATATCAAGGCTGATACATACCACCATATGCTGATTTCTCACTTACTGTGTTTTATTATTAAGTATTATGATCTATGGCATTATGAGCATTGCAGATTGAGGTCAAGGTTGATATCTATTTCTATGTTCTTTTAGGTTGAAACAGCCATCAAGTTTCTTCAAAATCCAAATGTCAGGAAAACTACCTTTGAAAACAGAGTTGCATTTCTGAAAAAGAAGGGATTAAACCAAAACGAGATTGATATTGCCATTGAAAGGTCTGGTACCCAAGGTGACAAGGTATTGAATATATTGTAATTTTCTCTTTTCCTTGCTGTCCTTGAAAATTTAAATGAGTTTGATCTTGGTAATCTAATGTATTCTAAGTTATTTGTTTTTTCATTACACTAGGATATGAACTTCAAACAAGACCAAAAGTTGTATGTAGTATTGTTGTATTTTACTTTACAAGTTAGCAATTATAACTTAATTAATTTCAAGTTGCGTAGCAGAATGCAGGTCTGAGTGTTTATCATTTACCTTAGCAGAAGAGAGAATGAATTGGGCTATAAGAAAAGGTGTTGTTTTTGACTTGGTTCTTATGCTTCTTAGAATTTTTAGTGTTGTAGTAATCCTTGTTCATTGTTTTGCATATCAAGGACTTAAAACATCAGCTATGGAGTTATGTACACAACTTGTATTATATAAGATTGTTCCTTTTCAAATTATTCAAAGTGTCATGGCATATCTGCCACTCTTTGAGATATTATTGTTGTCGTAACTTAATTGTTACATTTTCAGTAAGTATGTTGCACCTATCTCTAGTAATCAGCAGCAAAAAGAAAATTTGAATACACCACCACAAGCTACAGGTAACTTCTAGGACAGTATATTTCAAATTGGGTATGATTATACATTTCCAGAATTTGAATCTGCTAAGTAGTCTATTTAAATATATTTTTGGTTTTAGTTATATTTTCAATTAGATTTATCTTGAAGAAAGGTTAATCTGTTCTTTCTGCTATGGCTTACATAAGGCGTTGATAACATTTTTAATGGTAATTTAGAGGGGTTGTGGGCAGTGGCGGCGCACAGTGGTACTAATGTTGCTAGTCTAGTACCACTTTATTTGCTGTACAAAGCATTTTCAATACTTTACATTTTACGTAGTGAAAAGGCTAGACTGGTGCCAGAGCAGATAGAAGAATTCCTCTGCTTTGTCTTGAAATTCCATTGCAATGAATGATTGACAGTTTGTTTTTGATAAAGCTGCAGTACGAGATCTCAGATTCTAGTACTGCATTCCCATAATCTATTGTTTTTTATGAATAGTTGACATCATGTAACTCTCTGCTAAACAATAGGTAGATTGCTCGGTGGTACTAGTTTTGCATTTATGAATAGCAATGAGCGGCTAGATATTGAATAACATTGTTGACTGGGTAAGCTTATTTTTCAGAATTGGTGCCCCTCTCACTATATAGAGAGTTGCAGTGACTGCATTTTATTTCTTTCCAAAAGCTGGACTTCCTAGATTTGGCAAATATTTCAGATGGCATTTTAAAGATGGAAAAGGTTGTAGTGAGTGGTTATTGATGGGGAATATCTTAAAGTGATTTTGGTTTATTCAGGTCAAGGTCTTCTGAAACATGAGCAATGCCTTGGATTGAGAAGTAACATGAATACAATGTGCTGTTTAGGTTTTAAAGCAGTTATTTTGAGGCAGTATCTCATTTGGCTTCTAAAACTATTCATGGTACTAGAACCATATTTCTAGTAATGCAAAAGCAACTGTGGTCATTAGGTAGGGTCAGTGGCCATCAAATTCCTTTGTGCACATGATCTACAGCTATCAGAGCGTAAGCCGGCACCATTAACCTCAATAATTTCGCTGCACATTTTCAAGCAGGAGGATAGGATATTCCAAGAGTTAAATTAGGGTGTGGTCAAGCAATGACCATGCCCAAATTCTAACTTGCTAGTACCAATTTATTCTTAGTATGAGCTGCCACTGGTTGTGGGTGTTGCACTTATGCAAAGACCACCACTCCACTTTGTAAGTATCAAAATTATTAGGGGGAATTTCTTTTACCAATTTCATTTGCATTATTGCTAACTCTCTGACATACTAAGGAATACTAATTTTGTTTTGTAATTTTATAGTAATTTCCTCAGCAATGGTTCCTCAACCAAGAAGCTTTAGCAGTCAAGTATCATCAGTTGTTATTGGTGGTGGAATTATTTATGGAGCTATTTATGCACTAAAGGTAAATATTGTGTCTTGTTCCTTAGATGCTCTGTTGTATTGCTGTAGTTGTGTTTGCCTCTGGCATTGCTCAGATATGACATCTGTATTAGAAAGACAAATGGTGTAAATGTCTTTGATTGAAAAGCTGGTAGTTATGTGTGACTTACTAGATTGAAAAGTTATGGAGACCTTTCCAAAGAATAACCTTTTAGACACCAATGAATTTTCTGTTATGTTGTCATGTTTGCAATATGTAAGAGGTGTAATCCTGCTGATTATCTGTCGCAGATTTGACGATCTATGATGCTCATTATGTTAATTTCCTTCATGTCAAGTAGAGATTTGAATGTCTTTTGAGCTGCATCAAGTATGAAACATTATTGGTTGTTTGTGCTTTGCATTTGCTTACATGTACTTGTTACTCTTTAACCTTCACTGTGAGCCATGCTATTGACTGGTAAGTGTGATGTTTCCATAGAATTATGTCATTCCATACTTTACTGGGGGAGAGCAAAGTGAAATGGCTGTGTTGGCAAAGAGCATCAAAGACTTGAATAAAGGAATAACAGAATTAGGTTGGTTTTGAGTTTCTGAATAACAGAATTAGGTTGGTTTTGAGTTTCTAATTGTTATTGGATGAAACTTGTGTAATGTGGAATTATTTGGTATTCTGAATTCTTTAACTCCAGGCCTCATTAAATCATTTTGTGTCTGCCAGTGCAGATCTGAAGCAGAATATGCCTGCATGTGGAAGTAGAATTTGACAAATAGTCAGATGCAAGTTTTGATTAGAATGCTTGAAAAAAATCTGAAGTTTAGCATGTTGTGCCTGTGAGCATCTCTGGCATGCCTGCACAGATTAATGAGCTCTGCTCAACTCTTTTTTTGAAAGCATTTCTAAGGTTGCTTTGTTATTTATAAAGATTTATAGCAAATCCCAAGAAGAGAAAATCCAGGGTCCAACAATGAAATGGGTGCCATGGCACCACCCTCAGGCACTAAGTCCTATCAGCACACATAAGTGACAGTTGAAGTATAAAAATATGCTACTAAAAGAAGTAAAAGAACTGAACTAAGAGAAGCCAGTCAATATGTTTGTGCATGCAGGTGCAAGTAGAAAAAGGTGCATTGCAGGCAGCAAAATATGTTGTTGGACACTGAGATACCCCCTTACATTACTTACTCTAAGAACCTTGTAAT
The DNA here is from genome assembly GCA_900291935.2 of Cassiopea xamachana. Classification (NCBI taxonomy): domain Eukaryota; kingdom Metazoa; phylum Cnidaria; class Scyphozoa; order Rhizostomeae; family Cassiopeidae; genus Cassiopea; species Cassiopea xamachana. The sequence goes on along the minus strand of OLMO02000009.1, from coordinate 16,708,313 downwards.
TGTATTTGCAATCTTTTAAGAAGATCCAAATGAGTAATGCATTTTTAATATGTAATTAATGTTTTCATAGCATCATTAATGAGAAACACAATAGGGAATATTGAGGTATGTTTGCTATAATATTAGAGATGCTATCATGGCTTTTCATTGTCAAGGTTCTCAATTATGACCATTTTCTATACATCATAGTATGTTTCATTCTTGTTGTTATCTGAGCAATAGAATTATCACTCCTTCAAAGGTAAGACTGTTTTGCTATGTGGTAGGATCTCTATTCTCCATAGACTCTCTAAGTAACTATTATAGAGGACTAGGGCACTTTTCAAAAATTCCTGAAGTGTTTTACAAACCAAAACTTTTTGCTTGCCCATATTATAGAGTTGTTGTATGTTGTTTCAAAATATATCTTAAGTACATGGGACACTTTGTTTTGTGGGTGTTATCCCCTCTGAACAGTAGAGACAATATAGAGACGAAATAAACATTGTTGAGACTCAATTTGAGTTAAGTTGAATTTGAGCAGGCCTGTTAAAGGATCAATATTATTGAGCTATCGAGTTACTTTACTATTTGCTTCATACATGGGGCTACTGGACTGAATACTGATTTTTTATGTAATTGTTTCGAAGGCAAAGCTAGAAGATCAACAGGAGATCCTATCGAAAGTGAGTTCAGAGGTTGATATCACAAAGGTAATATTAAGCTTCTTTTGGTTTAGGACAACTTGTGTATTTGGTACTCGGAATGTATAAACAAAACTCAATTATTTAATGTCTGGAAATCTAATGCTAATTGTTTTTTTGCAGAGAAAGCTGGAAGTAATACCATCTGACGTGACTAGTTTATCCGATGTTAGAGCAGAGATATCATCTGTAAAAGGACTTCTTCTTGGTCGGTACGTACATTAAATAGCAAAAATGCTCACAATTCTTTTATAGAGTCTTTAGTTGTGTTGGCCAAACCAATCGGTGGAGTCATGAACTCATTGAGTTTGGTTGTGTATGCCAAACCGTAGCTGTGTATGCCAAACCAACTGGTGGAGTCATCAACACGTTAAATGTGGCAAAAGATACCAACATGCGAAAATGTTATGCTCGTATATTTGAGGTTACTTTTGCACAAAATGTAAAAGTGAAAATAACTCTCCAGTTTGAACAAGATTTCCCAACTTGCTATTTGTTTTTTCCAAAAAGTGATATCACAGCATTCTTATTGAGCCCCCCAGATAGTATACTTTATCCTTTTTCCAATTCCCCATCTTTTCCACCACATTCTGTTCCGAATTGGAGAGTATGTAGTAAAATGGTGCAAATCGAATTAATTTTAGCACAGAAGAAGATTGATGAAGACAATTGGAAATTAGGGAAACACCTAGAAGTGTTTTAGTTGTAATGTTAATACAGTGAGGTCATCTTAAGGGGATGATTTGGAATTTTTTCAGCTGCGTTTTCATGATTTGAACAGTGACTTAACAGATACACTCGGGGCCTTTATCCTTGTGTCTCTAATAGACGGCCCCCCTGTTTATTATTTTCAGGAGGATTTTCCTTCCACCCCGTTGCTTATGAATACCCCCTTCTATTAAATTTTACAAATCGATCATGATCAGAATGCGCAGAAAATTAAGTTACATTTTAGTAAAACAATTTTCAAGCATGAACTATCTTCTCTTAGCACCCCTTTTCTATTGAAAAGCTGCCGACATGCATACCCCCTTCTATTAACACCCAGTTTTTATTGAAAACTAGCGGACATGAACGCCCCCTTCTATTCGCACCCCCTTTCTATTAGAAATTGGCCGGTATGAACACCCCCTTCTATTGCCTCCCCCCTTCTAGAGTGAAATTGAATGAGATTGGAGCCCCATGCTAAGTTCTGACTCCAAGAAGTACTAAGCAACTTGTTTCTTGATAGCCTTCTGAGGTGCCCCTTTAGCTTAGGGGCGCTTAGATGTCCTAACTCCCTCCAGCCTACAATAGTTACATCGATGAATGGGAATCTAATTTTAGCATTTGATTGCCATACACATGCAAGCATGCGGAGATCTCTTGTAACTCTTGCGTGTTATCAGTGGCGAAGCTAGGATGAAAAAGTTAGTCCTGCCTTTTTGGAATGAAAGGAAAACACATAAGAGGGGATCTCAAAAATTTTCA